>JAHZND010005342.1:0-21090 GCA_027744115.1 Acrocyrtus sp. NNG-2020
GAACCGGAATTGAAATGCTATTTTAACGAACGGGGAAGCGGGACCGATTTTGAAATTATAAAAATTGCCGGGAATCGGGGAATCGGGAATTTGAAAAAAATCTGTATGCACACCTCTAGTAGGTATGTAGAAATAGAAAACAAACGAGAAAAGGAAGAAGAAGAAACGACGCAGACGGGGAGAAGTGCGACAAAGGAGTGACAAAACTAAAAGGAGCGCCATTCTTTTCCTAGTTCTTTCTTAGGAATCGTAGGATCGATCTATTCTTGATCCTTGTACTTCTATCCAAAATTCGACAACGTTGTTCAATCCCTGTTTAGTAAACAGTAGTGTTACTTTTCTATTAGCTAACTATTAACTAACTGTGTGATGATAAGTAAAGGTAGAGACAGAGACAGGACCAAACTGGATTGGGAGACGAGAAAAGAAAAGATTTACGGTTTTTAATTGTTTTGTTGAAAATATTAATAGTTTCTAAAAGAGGATAGCCAAAGTAAGTAGGTAAGTGGTAATTATTTAATTATAATAATACAGTTACGTTACATATTGATAGTTGAAAGGCGTAAATAAAATATTAAAATGGTGTTCAGTTGTCAGTTAGTATCTTTGCTAAATTAAGTCATCCAAAACAGTCAGCCACCTGTGCAAATGGCAAAGTGTTATTAGATTGCATTTTAGTTTGCACTTTGAACCTACATATATATGTAATACCTAGTTTACTGAAAATTGATTTGCAACTTTTGATTGCCAATTATTGGTTATTTTCTGATGTTGTGTCATTTTACCACTGATGTCAAGTCTCACTAATTTATGAGTACAAGCAGCAGTAAAACAGTCCAGTGTGAATTCCGTGCTTCATTTACTTTGGCGTAAATTATATTGTAATAGATGAGACTAATAATGGATTTTGCAATAATTTCTTGTGTCTGCTATAGTTTAATACCAACCCTTTTACTATTACTTTAAATTAAAATTTAAAATTTTGATATTTTACTTTGAAGGTTTATCATCGTCATCTATACGTGTCGATGTTCTTGGCTTGAGAAACGAAGGTGAAGTGTGAAGATGGTCAGCACGACCGCGGAAAATGGAGGTGAAGGTGGCGAGTGGGAGCCCCTTCTATCGTTTCTAGATCAGTACCAAGATCTAATGGATTCAACTGCAGACATCTTTAAATCTGAAATTAGCAATATTCATGGAAAAAAGGTTGACCGAAACAGAGCTATGCTGGAAAAAGAATCTAGACCCGAAGCGGTGAGATTAGCAAAAAACATTGTCAGTTCATACCAGGATATTGTTAAGAAGTTATGCAAAGACATGCAACAGTTAAGCAGCTCAATGGGAAATGAACTGGCAGAACGATACAATTTACCGCACGATTGGAATGAGACAAGCTCCAGCTACATAAGAAGTTCCCATACTGGCTCGGATATTTCGGAACCTGTTTCGCGAAATCAGGAGGAAAGAAAAAGTATTACTTCTCCAAGTCCTAATAATAAGAACAGTAAAATTATAACAACTCAAAAGAAAGTATGCGATAGAAAGGAAGAGGAAGCTCCTACTGAAAAAAAATCTAATTGTGACACTGCCTGCGAACGTAGTTCTGAATCGATCCTTCCAGATCCTGTGGCTGATCCTATAATCGTTAACACGAAGGCTGATAGAAGCTGTAGGTCCACTGTTCAAGAGAGTGACGAAGAGAAAGATATGTTTATGGAATTTTTGCAACCACCTACACCACCATCTTTAGCAGAGGATCTTGTTGAAGTCGGAACTTCTGTACAACCCTCTACGTCAATTAGAACGTCCATAGCTGATGAAGAAGACCAACGCACGGAAGGTGATCAAGACCAACACACAGGCCGTGAAAGTCAACAGGAAGCGGACGACAACGCAGAGTTAGCGAGTCCTCCGAAAGTTGTATCTGATGAATCTGATTTTGATGATAGTAGAACTGTTGTACTACCCTCCAGGTCAAATAGAAAAACCGTACCTGAAAAAGAGAAAAAAGCAGAAAGTCAACAGAAAGAAATCAGAGAGATACCGAATTCTCAAAAAGGTGTATCTGATGATGAATCTGATTTCGATGATACTAAAACTGTTGTATTGGCATTGGCCTCTTCCCCGCGCAAAAAAGTTGTATCTAATAAAGAGAATCAGCAGGCAGTAGACGCCAACACTCAACTGGAGGACAGCGTAGAATTATCGAATCTTGAGAAAACTGTGTCTAATGATGATTTTACCTCGACTGAACACAGTAAAGAGGAACTGAAATTAGATTCAGACAAACAGAAGGAGAAGGTGAAGGAAAATCAAAGTACAAAATCTGAGATGAAACAAGAAGAAAATCAGAGGGAGAAACGTGATAGAAAATTGTTACCAAGCCTGGGAGATGAGGAAAGAGACGCCATGAGAGGTGTCATAGGCACCAGCTCAGAATCAGAATCAGAATCGTCGACATCTAGATTGTCTTTGTCGAGAAGGCGCAGAGAAAAAAAGATAAATTTAAAGGAGAGCAAGAACAAAGTAGACATATCGACATCCAATGATCCTAAGTTAAAGGAAGATGCAGCCGTTGTAAAAGTACGCAAACTAGATGCAGCTATCGAGGAAAGTTTAGCAAATGATGGATTTGTTCTGTTGAAGGATTATGGTAATTATAAAAAACGAACTTGTCAGGAATTGGAAAGAGGGAACAGCTCATCTGATAATGACTCCAATGGTAGTGTAAGCGATTCAGCTGAAAAACTGCAAATGATGATAAAGAAATTGTAAGTATGTTTCACTTTATTTAGACTTGAGAATTGAGAATCTACGCACACAATAATTGCATTGTTTAAAAAATGACTTTTTCATTTTGTATGCTTTCAGAACTAAAACGTCACTCCTGTGTACAAAGAAATATGCAACAAAAAGAAACAAAGAGGTTGAGAATAGTCCGCAGAAAAGACGATCGAAGAGAAAAGTCGCAAACAGTAACAAGTTGCGGGAATTTTATTCATCTCCAGATACTGATAGTGGTAAGGTTTGCGATTTGAATCTAATACAATCCTGTGTGTAACGGTTACACTGTAACCAATAACACATAACATAATGAAAATTCGAAATGTGCGTTCTATTTGTATTTTGTATCGTGTATTGCATAAATTATAAATGGAACGAATCTGTTGTGTTTGGTTACTGTTTATCAGAAAGTGAAGGGAATAACAGCATAATAATGAAGCCAACAAAACCAAAATCAATGCTGGAGCAAGACGTTCCATTATCACTATTATCAGACAGTGGATCCGAAGATTTAATTGAAGCAGAAGAAAGCAAAAGTGTGAACGAGAAAAAAAGTCAAGCAAAATCAAAGTCAAAAAGTACAGATTCAAAAAGCAAAAAGGTAAGTCTAGATTTTACTAAAAAAATAAAAAACATGTTGCGTGGATTATATGAGTATGATAGAAAAATATATTTTTATTTGAATTTACTATTTGCTTTTTTCTATTTAATTATAGAAAACTTATATAGGTGCAGAGTTAACTTCAGATGAATCTGACGATGGAGCTAGGAGAAATGTTGTATCATCCGATTCGGAGGACCAACGGAAGAGGACAAAAGGGAAGCGTGTAAAGGTGAAGAAAGAACAGAACTCTGATGACTCTACTGATTCAGACTTCATCTCTAAGACCAAGGTGACCAAGAAGAGAGGGAACAAGAAAAGGTTAGCCGTAGAAACGTATCAGCAGTGCAAACATCATTATCATTACTGCTGCAACTTTCAGTTTCAGTGATTTCTTTGCTGGCTAGTAGTGTATGGCATCTACTATACTATACTACAATAGTCTGTATAACTTAACAGCTACAATGTTTGCACATTACAGGAAGCAGGATTCGGACTCAGATATTGATTTAATATCTATTAATAGTAGTAAGAACTCAGCCTCTGATTCTGATTCCGATTTTAAATCAAGAAACCGGTCCTCAAAAAGACGTAGAGATAGTTCACCAGAGCAGAACAAAAAGACGTAAGTGTAATAGTTATTATTATTGGCACATTAATAAACAATGAAAAATATATCATTTGACCCTGTCGTGCAGTGTGTTTATAAATACATCGTATGTAGTATGTAATTATTAATGTCATATATTGTAACTTATAATTCTTTATATTCTACCTTGCATCTTGTATACTTCTAGCAATTACATGAATCATGAATGCAGATTTTCGAAAAAAAAAGTGTATTCAAAGCAATAATTTTCTTAATTTCATGTAGTGGTAATAAGAAAAAGAGGAGGCGTGTTTTCACGAAGGATAGTTCTGATGACTCGGATTCAGACGAAATTAAGGAAATTCCTGTCTCTAAAGAAGCGGTATGATTCTAATTTATAACTATTTATAACTACATCATAATTTTTAAAAAATCATTAATTAAAAATCAAAATTACTAGAGCAGTAACTATTTTATGACCACTGCTCACTACATAAGCACTGCATCACCTAAGCCGTAATTGTAATGGGCTGTGGGATAGGACATATATTTACTATACATAGATTTATAGTAGACGTTTAATTAAGTTTACCCCCATTTTGTAACACCTCTAGTCTAAACAACTCAATAATGATTGGTCATATTTGTCATGTTTTAAGGAAACATCGGCGTCACAGGAATACTCCTCGAGAAAAAACATCCGTAAAATTATTAGTTCTAGAGATTTATCTAGATCGACGAAGGAGGCAGAAAGAGATGAAGAAGATAGAAGAAAACGACTGTCAGACAGGCAGAAGCTGGTAATTACACACGCATTCTGTGCATTTGTATTTGCGTGTTACTGTTACTTATCATTAATTTAACTAATTTTAACATATAATATTGATGTTTTGTAGTTTTCCAATTTATTTAAAGAAGTCTTGTTTTACCCTCTTCTAAATTTTAGTTCAATGGAGTTCATAAGGCACCCGAATCTGATAAAATAGATGGACTTGTCTTGGATGTGGATCCGGAAACCAAGAATCCGGTGATACAAGTTGACCAGTCAATCGCAGAAAAGCTGAAACCACATCAAGCTGAGGGAATTAGGTTTATGTACAACGCATGCTTTGAATCAATAGAAATGATAAAGGAAAACAAAGTTCCCGGTGGTTGCATTTTAGCACACTGTATGGGTTTAGGCAAGACTTTACAGGTGAGTTACTCATCTTCATTCATAGAGCACAGTGATGATGATTATGTTACCTTTAAGATGAAGTATTTTAGGAAATTAGGGAAAAACTCAATCTTGATAGCGCAATTTAGATGGACCATGGCGTTTAAGTTTTGTGCTGAAGAAATACTTCTTGTAGTGTCGACACTATCATAATTGTGCTCTGTGACTCAACTTGTTTTACCTTCCTCAAAGTCAAATATGCGTTGGTACAAAAAAACTAATTTTTTTCATTATTATAATTAATGTTTCAGAGTGTTGCTTTCATGCACACATTGCTGACGAATAAGATCTGTGGAATAAAGACTGTTTTAGTGATTTGTCCACTTAGCACCGTAAGTAATTGGTATAATGAGGCCAAAAACTGGACACAAGACGCCGAAATGATGAAAATTCATAAGCTATATGAAATGAAGAGCAGTGGAGATTCAAAAAAGGACTACCTGCGAGGGTGGTATAATCGTGGAGGAGTTGGAATACTTCACTATGAAATGTTTCGAGTATTAGTAGATCCCAAAGGCAAATCAAAAATGAAAGAATCTGTGCGCAAAGTAGTAAAGGAAACCATTTTGTCTCCCTACTTACCGCCTAAGTACGAGTACATCATAAATGTCAAACTGTCCGAAAAACAAGAACAGCTGTATAAACATTACTTACAGCATGTCGTCAACCAAGATCCTGATGCCAAAAGGAAACGATTATTGAAATACTATTCGGAACTGGTAAAAGTTTGGTCACATCCAATTGCATTAACAATGCGGAAACGAACCAATGAAGAGGGTATTACTTCAGAATCCGAAGGCTCCATGAAAGATTTTATAGATGATGGTAGTGGTAGCGAAGACATAGAATCCGGTGAGGGAAGCAATGATGGTCCCAAGCAAAAATCCAAAAGGAGGACTCGGGCACAAGCAGCACAGAATCCCGAAGATGAGAATAGTAACAACTTAGAAGATGCTTTAGGATTTGCTGGAAATTGGTGGACTGCAATTTTTAAATCAAAAGCTGAAATGTATGATGTCGAGTTGAGTGGGAAACTGATAATTCTACAGGAGATCTTAAAAACGTGTGAAGGGATTGGAGACAAGGTTCTAGTATTTAGTCAATTTTTGACATCACTGGACATAATAGAAGAATTCTTGAGAGACTGGGATGCAGAAGCTGTTAAGAAGGAAAAGGAAAAACCGATATCATTTCCCCTGGGAGACGTTAGTACAGAAGGCCGTTGGCGTCGTAATATGGAGTACTTTCGAATTGATGGGACCGTAAAGGCCTCAGACCGTCACAGAGACTGTGAGATTTTCAACCGTAAATCTTCATTCTCTAAGTAAGAAAACGTTTTTTATTACAACACTTGCCTTGTTTTTTATAATTTGTACTTGTATCTTGTACAGTACATTACTGTGCATGTTGGTGGTGCAGCAGATACGGTACCTACCTATGTAGGTATAGGTACTTTTATAACATACACTATATCGCATTTAACTTTTGGCTAACTTTATAGGGCGAAACTCTTCCTTATATCTACAAAAGCTGGTGGTCTTGGGATTAATCTTCATGGAGCTAACAGGGTTGTGATATTCGACGCTAGCTGGAATCCTTCTCAAGATCTGCAGAGCATTTTTCGTGTATATCGATTTGGACAAGATAAACCCTGCTATGTCTATCGTCTGATAGCCAAAGGTACAATGGAAGAAAAAATTCTTCGGCGCCAGATTACAAAGTTGTCACTAGCATTTCGTGTTGTGGATGAACATCAAATTCAGCGACATTTCAAATTCGATGACGTCAATGAGATGTTCAGATATGACGAAGAGGATCCATCGACGGGGGATCCTGTACTTGCAGTGCCAAAGGATAGACTCTTGGCGGACCTTCTGATGTCCCATAGGACTTGGATACGGAGTTACGAAGAGTTCGATTCTTTGCTAGAGAATAAAGTTGACGAAGGATTAACTAATGAAGAAAAGGAGGTTGCATGGGAGGAGTACAGACTTGAAAGTGAACGCCAGAGGCAGTCCGGTTATGGCCGTAATAGTTCTACAGCACAAGCAGAAACATATGTCAAAGTGCGCACCAAACTAACTACAAATTATCCAGGTGCTTCAAAAGAACAGTTAGACGAGGCGGCACAGGTCGCACTTCAGGTAATTGAAAAGATTCGAGAGGCGGTGTTGTACCAGAATCAAATGACAACGGATGCCCAAAAAGCATATGTTGCTCCGTACATTGAACCTCTGAAAATGTGGCTTGCGCAATCAATACAGTCAGGAGGAAATGATGGCAGTGTTACGGCAGTCCCAGCAACTGGTCCCATCTTAAAGCCTCTGCCACCCCAATTTTATACGCCAATTCCAGTAGCGCCACCAGTTTTTGCAAATCCAATTCCTAATCCATATAATTATCACCAACGACCTAGACCACCAGTTAGTAGGAGAACTCCTATCCGAATGCATGGCAACGCGTTTCCTCGGCCCCATCCCAACATTAACAATTTACAAAGCGCTTTTCAAAACATCGTATCAAATACACTTCCAGGCATGAGACCGAGCATGTCGATTCACGATCAGATGCTGCCTGATTGATTAGCTGTAACCATAAATTAATAATTAGCTTCAAGTGTGAGATTTTTTGTAACTGAACATTGGATTTGCGGCAACATAGAGCGGAGGTTTTGGCATGATATTATTATTGGCTGTTGTGGAGCATGGCGCATCATTTAATTGTTTATGTAGATGTAATTTTAATTTTGTATTTTAATTTATTGCAGCCCCCTATGTAATTCCTCTAATTCCCCCTAATTCCTATGTATTGATATTGTTGAATATTATACGCATGATTCATTTTTGTAGAAGTATTAATGAGCTGAACAAATATACCCAATTTACTTTAGTCCTCATATGAAATACGTGGCTTTAAAATGCCTAAACACTATATGTTATTAAAATGAACAAATTTTTATCTAAACAAGAACTATTAATTAATGAAATGTAATTAGTAATTAATAGACGTTTGTGTATAGGCGTATACATTTGTAAGTTGTCCATCTTCTGGTGTTGTATGCAACGGATCCGCATAGTGGTAAATGATTAGATTAAGAATGAGTTTAATAAAAAAATACATAAACTATATGTACGAGAACTGAAGCATTTGAGCAATGTTTTACTTTTCTTTGGCTTTAATTCGTCATCAGTCTTGACTTTATTTTTATTTTATAATTAAAATAAAAATGCCATTTTGTGCTATGTGCCGAGGTTTTCCGTAAATGAAGAGTTCTAGTGTTGATGTATTGCATTGTAATCAATAGGGAAAGTTAAGGTTTGCATTAATATAAACTTTCACTATGAAACTGACAGGGCGGTAGGATTTCATTTTGGTTTAAGTCACTTTTATTATTTAATGTGCAGTTTTTCGTATATAAAAGTTTGCGGTTGTTTTACGTTTCACAGTAACATAATTTCGAAAGAAATATTGTGCGGCGCAATTATTGTAGTTTACAATCACTGGCTACAATCGAAAAATACATTAGTCCGCCGAAATAGTCTAGAAGAATCAGTGAGCAAATTTAAGTGGTAGTAAATAGAGCATATTACCAAAGTGCATTTGTAGACAGATACAAGTGATAGAGTATATGTTGTACAAATTAATCAGTTTGGGTCCAAATAGTGAGATTTGTGCCGCTTAAAATTATGAATCCCTGCTTTGTGCTTTTGTGCCAAGTGGTACTAACGGTAAGTCAAAAATTTAAGCGTGAGAGTTAAGTGTAAAGTTAGTAGTAGTGCAGCAGTATGAGTAAGGCCGTAAGTTTTTAAATCCTACTTGAAGTTTTAATTGGTTAGATCAATGGAAGCTTTCTCCACTTGTTTCCTTATACATGCCTGTTAGGAAATTTTCGTATGTAGTGCATACATATTTCCAGAGATCAGTGACCGTAAGTTAGTATTTAGTTTTAGTTATTATTTTACGCTCGTTGAAGCATTTCACGCAATAGAAATTATTGACGTGGTTCATCAAAACTAGCTACGGTTTGAATTAGTCTCCGAAATTATTATTCACTATACTGTAGTTGATATTTCTCAAATCCTCTTTCTTTGTTTATAGGCTAAGTACTAAACTGTAAGTACATAGTATGCCACTGTAAGGGTTCTGTTATTAAAAAGGTCAGGAGCTAAAATAATGTGGCTTTTTAAGGTTGCTACTCATGCTGGCACTAATAATATTTAGCGTTTCAGATATTCGTTGGGGAGGGAAAGTTAGGAAGTTGTGAGTTAGTGTTTGTACGGTTACTTTTTGTGTTAAAAAGGTTTCTACAAAATTTTGCGGACCCTTAGAACGTCTTTTTATAATGAACTATATTTACTTCTCATGACACAACCCTTTGTCAGTCTATCGCAATCTGACTGTCTTGAGAAAAGTTTTTAAAGCTAAGTTTACCTACCCATCTAAATAGTAGATCTATAATTATGCAATAGCATTTACACAGAGTGTGTGTCCGAGAGAGTAGGTATATCACATTTCATACATATATCGTCATCGTGTCACGCACAACCAATGATTTCGCTATTTTTACAGCCGTAATTTTATGAGCACGATTAATGTCCGCTAGCAAATAGACACCTTTAAGTATTGCACTCGATGGACTTAGAAAAGATTCCTTTGGTCAACGGAAGTTCTCTGCAACAATTTACAAAATTATGCCATGTGGATAACAACTCTGCATGCACTTTCCTGTTTCAGAGTAAGTTCACTCATGAAAGCTTTCACCACCCACAATTCATAAATGTTTCTTAAACTTCCTGCAGTGTTTATCACAATATCTGTAACGTTCGCTGTACATGCAAATACGCTGAATAGTAATAAAACTACATCGATTATACATAGCACGAAGGATATCCTCCACCAGAACGTGCACACTTGAAGGTTCTCCTGCAAAAATTTCAGAAAAGGTAAAATCATCACACAGTGTCTAAAATGAAAATAATTTAACTTATTACTCTGTATTCTCGTACCTGTTCAGCTCCAATGAAAAGCATTATGGCAAAGAATAGATTAAGAATACAAATTACTAGAATAAGAAAAAACATCATGGAGTCAGGAATTATGCTGTCGTTGCAGTAGTCATCAATACTTATTTGGATGGTATCTAACGGGCAAATAACAAAAGTTTTTCCTTAGGTTTGTAATGTTATACTCATTTGAATAATACATGGGCTAAGGCTAATCTTAAAGGCTGGTGTGGACTTACATTCTGATTGAGAAGCTGCACTTTCACTGCCTGGACCAGAGGCAGGAAACAAGTACATAACCGACAAAGCGGCTCCTATCACCGACAATGCCTTAAATTTCAGAGAATAAAGCAATGTCAATGTGATCGACTTGCATGTTAAATTAGTATAACGGAAAACAATCCAACTTACCATAGCCAATATAGCCAAAAATTTAGTGCCTTGCTTCAGGCTAATAAAAAATAGTTTACTGTTTGAGGTATGAGTTACAATCAAGTCAAGTAAAAAGTTAAATGTATAGAAATTTGTACCTGGAGCCACAACAAGGGTGCAACATGATGGCCAATTGTCGATTGTACCTTCCACGGATGGTACGTAGCTTCGAATGACCACGGAAAAAGAGAATCTGCGAGTGAAAGTACCGACAGAAAAGAACTTTCTCTTGGAAATTTCACCAGATGTGCAGCGTATGATTATTCAGATCAGTGGATGGTGGAATAGAGCGTACATGTTGAAATTGCATAGACACGCTAAAATAAATCACAAGATGTTTACTTCACTCTCATCAAAACTTGTATGAAAAGCTAGCCAACGTATGGAGTTTGCCTTGGCTTTGTAGCCGTGACCAAAAGGATGCTCCCAATAGAATAACTACAATGTCTCACAAGGGAGTCACACTTTTCTCTAGCCACTTAATCCTTTCTTCTTTGTGATGGAGGAAGCGGCGTGCTGACAATATATTATCGTTTTCCTGTCTGGTGTGGGCTTAAAATAAAGGCGTTGATGTGTTCATTGCAGGTAAAGTATTTACAATGATTTCGGGATTCCCCTTCTACTAATAGGCAGTACAAAAACACGGAGTGTGTCCCGTTAAGTCACTTCAAATATTAGGGAAATAGATGGCGAGTACGTGTAGAAGAGCGATGGGCAAACACGCTGCTTTCTCACTATACGGAGAAAGCAGGAGAAAGTGTAATGTGAGCTTAACTTTGTAAAGTGAAAGCTCAGTAAAATCAAATGAGTGCGAAGGCAAACGGATTTCTGCTGTGATGTGGTAGGTGGACTGAATCGAAGTTCTATTCGACATCACTCACTTTCTCCCCGATGGTGCCAGGATTCCGGACTGTTTTTTCCCTGTCTTTTTCCCGACGAGGAAAATGAGAAAAAGAGGATGGAACTGTTTTCCATCGTTGTAGGGAAACGACCAAAGTTTGCCACCTTTCCACATAATATTATTTCTGGAATTCACATGTACGTTAACTCATTTCACTGACACGGAGTACTCGGACGGAATAGAAAGACTTTCACCTATCTGTCCTGTCTTTTTCCGTTGTTGTTTTCTCTTGCTCCCCGTTTTACAAAATTATAGAACTGAAGCTTGTGTCCTTGCTGAAGTTAGGTGAGTGCCTACGTGGGAAGTGAGAAGCTGCATCGTATGCCCTCATCTCGTCCTCACGGTTTTTTAACCCTATTTTGCCATGAAAAAGACGAACATAGCATTTTCACCCACAGCAGCAGCATACCTTGCTGGCACAAGCAAAAGCTTATCAGATACATCTACATCACTTAAGAGAAGATTTTCGATCGTTTATATAATGAATGAATAAATATGTGTATATGATGGCGATGGGAATATAGGAAGAGAAATGCCGGAGTACAAACTTGGTCAAGTACCCCCTTTAATACTCATATTAACCCATAAAACATATACAATACGCGATACATCTGGGCATATAAATGCTTTAGAAAAATGGAATTCGTATATAAACGGGTATGGAATACCTTTTGTAGATGTGAAATCCAGGCCATCACTTAGCAAAATAGACGCTGCGCTAAAACGAGTTGCACTATAAGGAATTCACGAGTTGTTGGATATTGTACGTAAAAAACTGCAGGAGCCAAGCTTGAGAATGTATCTAGTTTACTGCAGCACGTTGTTATATAAAAGATTACTTAAAGGGATCTATGAGCAAAAAGGGAAGATATGATGATGATGTGTTCATTTCGTTCGTGATAGGTAGCAGAGAGAAAAGGGAGTAGAGTTTTTTTGCTACTATAAAATAACAGAAAAGAATGTAGAATTTCTGCGAATCTATGTAGACCCCTTTTGTGGTTCTGTTACAGTACTACAATAAGTCATACCTACTGGAAAACATGCAATGAATTTTCCGTTTTGGGAGGCTACTATACTTTTGCTGTGCATCTTGCCTCATCCAGAAAATAAGTATTGGCATCGGCATACAAAGAATGATTAAAAAGGTACAAATTTGATAGGAAAAGGGTGGCTTATTTCTTACCTCATTTGATGTGATGAAATAGTAATGTAGACAATTTATAGAGGGAAAATTGCATGATGGCGCATAAGGAAATTGTCCAGGTTACCTATCTACTATCTACACACCAGACTTTATTGCTGGACTCGGAATTTGCATAGAAGTATTGGTACAAGTTCGATAATACTTTTTTATGAAGGAACTTTGCCACTTGCAAAACTTCTAAATTGGTCTCATGCATAAGGGAAAAGCAGGATAGCTGGAAAAATCTGTTGCTGTGCTAAAAGAAAAACTGGTAGGAAAAGTTTATCTCGTAATATATGGTGGCCATTTATATGATATAAGGAGCATATTTTTTTTCTACGACCGTTGTACAGATTACACCTATGAGAATCTACGTTTTTTGGTATAGTGATGAACTACCTTCAGACAAAAAGGCTCAAGAAAAGGGAGATGAAGTTAGCCAATTTTTTCGTAGCTGGCAGCCAACTGACATGACTTTCTCCGACATAGCTGATTTCCATATTAATAAAAATGAAGAAGTGTTTTATGCAAACTCAAGATTTTGCAATCGATATAAAATAAGGAGCGTCTCAATCTTGTTAGAATAAGTACGTAGAAAGCTTAAATCCTTTCAAAAGAGCTTGCTTGATTTTTTTGGAACACGATGCTAAAAAATGAAGCCTCTACTTTTACTATCCAAACTCTGGTACAACGC
Source organism: Acrocyrtus sp. NNG-2020 (assembly GCA_027744115.1). NCBI lineage: Eukaryota > Metazoa > Arthropoda > Collembola > Entomobryomorpha > Entomobryidae > Acrocyrtus > Acrocyrtus sp. NNG-2020. Next base: position 13,404 of record JAHZND010005342.1, read on the forward strand.
CTCGCTGACGATGTGTTTTTATGTTTTAGGGTAAAATGTGAGCAAAAAGTTTATTTACACAAGTTCTTTGAAAGCAGAAAAAAAATCTTTCGTAGTAGGTACTACTAACTTGTAGGAAATACATATTGATGAGCAAAACAGCATAAGCTTTTCCGTATACCGTGCCGTATTATGCAATGCACTTTACTTCTAGTTTCGTACTGAACATTTTACTGCAACACTGCAGACTTTCTTTGCAGAACAGCTGCTGAGAAGGTAGAGTGGACTCGCTATGGGTTTTGAAGACAATCACTCAAGTAGAAACCCATGTGGTGTCATACCAAAACCAAGGAAAGCCCCATTAAGCTTTATTGCTTGATCATAGTGCTAGATATTCCTAAGAGTAGTAAATAGTCAACAGTCTTCTCACGCAATGCAACACAAAACATAGAAACATCACTCAAAATCTCTGGCAACGTTCGTGTCCGTCTGTCGGTTCAGCAATATCACCATACATTTATTTAGCTTTCACCACACGCGTTGAGAGAAAATTGACATAGAGCGATTGCTGTAATAGTTACTGAATTTTCCCAGCTTATAATTGTAGAATCTACTTTTGCTAGTTGACGCTCATTAATATGTTATCAGTTTGAGTATATTGGTATATGGTCTTGGTCAATCGAGGATATTTTATGCAGTTTTATCTTGAAAAGAATGTCAGTTGATAACCATATGAGTAGGTACATCATAAAATATTTGTGATAACTCAAGATGCCTGAGAAAAGCTACTAAAGAGGTAATCCATTCCTACTACACTAATCAACTAAAATCAATACAGAAATTGAAGAAACGTGCGAAAGAAAACATGCATGTCATGAGTGAGGTTGTATAAGAGTTTTATCATAAGTACGTCATTTTGTCTACATCTCCTTTGCACATTTCCAATTATAACTTGTCTGTAAGTACACAATTAGTCAATCTTGTCATGAGCAATTCCATTAGCTCAGGCATAGACAAATTACATTGCACTGTTCCGTCCCTCTTTTTAACCTGGTATACTTTATCTTACCTATTTAATATCGGAAATCCTCTTAACAAGTTAGAAATGTCTATGTCTAGATCTCGTAATAATCTCTGCTGTATTATTATTATTAGAAAGAGAAGTGGACATTTTGGTATATAAGCGCACGGATTAAATGAGAGAATAATGTAAATAACTGTCAGAATGATGCAGTGATAGGCAGTGAAAGCATTAGTTCAGCTATTATTTTCTCCACATATGGACTTCAATCGCTCATACTTATTGAATTTTGTCCTGGGATATGCCCAAAACAAAAGTTCTAAGATGAACAAAGGGGGGATGCGCCTTTGTAAATACAAAACTTGATGATGGCCATCTTTAAAGATGAGAGAATGGCTGTGAAAGTTGTTCACATACTTGCGCCACACATGCTGTCCACGTATCTGATTTCCCATCAATTCCAATCCGTTACAGGGAAGAGGTGGATTTACGACTTGCTTACCACTCGAAAAAAAATATCGATCCTCTTTCATATTTTCATGCTTTACTAGATGTTTTCTTATTGCTTGTGCTTTTTTGGTATTTGTTATTTTTTCATGATAAAGTGACTAAAAGTGACCAGAATAAGAATGTGAAAACTCGCCAAGACACACGGAATGTGTACCACTCGCTATGACAGTACATAAAATAAACGAAAAAAATCTTGCAGAGACATCAAAGATGATTTATTTTTCTGTGCCCAGATGATGAAGTTTTAGTGGCCTAGTACCCACAGTTTGGCGACAGCTTCAGCCAGCTTCATTTTCCCATGTCTTGTCGCGTACTACAAAAGAAAGTTAAATAAAGATGAAGATGATAAAATCAGTATTTTCTCCTTGGCTTTCTCTTTCCGTCTCCTTTCCTCACCATCTCCCTTTCTCTTCTCTCTCTCACTTTCCCCTTGCCGTTTCGCTTTATTTGTACCAGCAAAGTAATTGTTTGTTGAAAATAAAAGTACGTTATCATATCATTAAAAATGTATGAAGACAACTGGAGTAGAGACGAGAGTCCAAAAGGAAAATAATTTCGTGTTCCTATTTTTATCCGAATATTGCGCGAACCTTGAATATTTTTTTTGCTTTTAGGGCTTGGCTGGCTTCAGTTCACACGCATCAGCTTCGGGCTTAGCAAGTCCGGCCTCCAGCTCTTGCTTGTATGCCCACACAATCCAGAGAAAGTAAATGTGTAGAACGATTCCAATTACTGAAATGACGCTTCCTAATTCTGATCCTCCCACAGACACCACATCAAAGACTAAGTTCATTACCGTGATTGTAACAAACACACAGGTTATGTAGATCCAGATCTTGCACTTATAGTGGTTGCGCTATAAAAATAATTGTGAAGGGCTAAATCAGTCAACCATTTTAAAATGAGGTTAAGTTTAAATGTTTTATAACAAGGAAAAAGTGTGTTTGCGGCTACTGTACCTCTCGAGCTCCTTGAAGCAAGAAAAGGGCCAGAATCAGCTGCAAAATTTTTACCACGAGAATGATTGTCCCCACAATTATGCCTCCGAGCACTTCGCGTGAGAGAAGAAACCAGTACACGAGAATATAACCATTTCTGCATTTATATTTTATAGGACAGTTGATTCCGAAAGAATTTACTTTTTATTTTATACAAAGTTTTTTCTGTACCTAGTCTTGTAGAATCATCACTTTCTCCTTGCTTTGGGTCGGCACCCTGAGTGTTGTTTAATGGTGATTGGTTTTGTGCTCCGGGATTGATCCGGAACGTCGTAGTAACGATTATAACAATCGCTACTGCTATGAAAATAGATGTCCATACCTTGAAAGAATGTAAAATGCTCGAGGTTATGGAATATTTTGATTGCGCTAACAATTTTTGATATTCCATTCTGCATATAAACTTACTATATCAACAATAGCGGTGATCTTCGTCGCAGATCTTAAGTCTTTTCCACAGCAAGGATGCATGATGAGTGTTTCAATGGAGAAGGGCACAGATACTGGAGCCTTTCACAACTTTCCACCACCAGCCACTGATGCACACTAATCTGGAGAAAGTCACAAATCTGTCAACACAATTGGAAAATAAAATGATGTGCTGGTTCTATCAAATGGAGAAAAAGGCAAATTATTCTAGTGCAGACAGCTGCCAGTCACAATGATTAAGAGTTAGTATTTTCTGCACATGAAGGTTAGCACTTACTAAGTCACCTCCAAAAGTAGTCGGCAAATCAAAAGAATCGTTTCCGGAGGCTTCTTGCGATTTAGCTGCTTATCCTTGACGAGTGCTTTGAAGAAGAACGGTTCACTCCTTCTAATTAAGCGCAAAGACATGGCATTATACTCCTTCTCTGGAGAAACTACTTTGTATGTACTTTTTTTCATGGTCCATATATATATCCAGAGTGGAAAATTGGCTGGAAAATAACTACATACATATACTCATGACGAGCACATGCAGAAAGTGTATACGTAATTAGGTTATATTAATCTGATGCTTTCTGGAATAGCGTATAATCTGTCCAGCTTATGCACTCTTTCAACAACAAATTCAAGCAGCTTAACTTGCTTCTGGTTCTCAGTCTCATACAGATTAAAAATAAAACGAAGAGTATATGTATAGTGCATAGATATAAGTACTGGTGAAGCAATATTTTTTCCTCTTCTGACCTCTCAACCGACGTCACCTTCTAATAGCAGGAGAGAATCAACAGGCACCAGCTTTTAAAATAAACCAATCCGCCTTGATTCTCTTCACTCACCATTTACCATCGTTTTGCTAAACCGAAGTAATCTTTCCCCACTTTGGATTACGCTGATGTTTGTTTGCTTAAATGCTCTTAATGTGCGATTGCTGAACCTAAGTGACCTGGCTATCAAACAACAGCTTCAAATGGTCAAAGGGCACTTGAAATAATTACAGCAAATGAGAGAGACAAATTCCTGTACCCCTAACACATTCACTTATTAACTGTATGAATTTAGCAGTGTTCATGATGGGTTGGGCTTGTGTTAATACTTCAGCAAAGATGGTTTTCGTTTGTTTTCCCTCACCAAAAATGGTCGGTCGGTCGGTCTTTATTGAAAGAGGAGATGGATATTAGAGAATATAAGCACTCATTGGCATTTGGCTTGCGTCCCTGGAAGAGACTGACAACATGTAGCATGTTACTGGCGGAATGGGTAATAATAGTGACTGCAAAGATTTATCATATCCAGGGAAGGAGTTTTAATAGACCAGCGCAGTTCTGGTTTTTATTTTCGGGTAATTTGGTCAAATTAATTTATAATGATCTGTTCATTAAGAGGCATGTCCGACTATAACACTAGAAGCTATGTCTGCGTCAGGGAACAGTCGGGCGTATATGTTTGTGGTAAATGGTGCATTATAAACATGTAATGCATTAATCAGAACACAATTTTTGCAACTGCAGCAGAGCCACGTGTCTTCAGTAAATATTATATATTTTGCTTTGAATCGATTTATCATCAAATCCATCTACATATATTTAATTAGGTATTGCTAATTTTTTGAATGCACTTCTAAAACTATTTGGCACGACACCAAGTACCAATATATATGCGGGTTTTTCATTTAATCTTATCTATAATATTATACAGATATAACATGTACATATTATGTACTATGTACGAAAATCAGATTACATTCGACAGATGATTTTCAAGTTCCAAGTATAATATTAATGCTATTTATACCTATGGGAAAATATATTCATAAAAATATTATGTTGTGTAACAATGAAATTTCATCTAGAAAAAAACCGAAGCACTAACAAAGTTATTGTGTCTCCCTTTCATTTTATCTAAAAAAAAAGCTTGTTGAGATTATTCTTGTATTGTATTCATGTAAAATCTTATGATCACAAAAGCTACGCTTTCTTTTATGTCGCTCCTTCTTGTAGGGCAGAGTTTCTTCCTAAAAGCTGAAGTGGGTTCTGGTCGCTGTGTGTGGTTGCAGGCAATTTTTCATTTCGTTGCAAGATGCGGAAACGTTCATGCCTTTTCTTTGAGGAAAACGGTAGCAGAAGCAGTTGCCCCATCACGCTTCAACTCTTTCATAAATGCAAAAATAACCCACATGAGATACCAATTGACAAGGATTTCTGATACCGGGATTATGACTCTCATCCACATCGGAGTATCGTCTGCTACTAGCTTGTCGCGAATTGTCGTCTCGAATATTATCAGGAGGATGGCCACTCCTATAAGGACCCAACCAAAAATAAACCATATTTGGCATTTTCTGTAGTCTCTCTGCAAAAAAATAGACAAAAAATTGTAAAAGGACATATAAAGACAAAGTTTACAGCTAAAACAAAGATAAAATGCGAATATGTACATGTATGTACCTCCACAGATCCGTATAAGAGTAGAATAGAAACGCACAATTGAATGATTTTTATTATAACGAGTATTATGCTGAAGAGAAGTGTAAGAGTAACTGTAAAAAAGTAAATTGGCAATTTAGTTTATGAGAGAATCTTGGTGTAAAAAAGTTTGACATGGGTCACAGTTGAGTTTGATTACCAATATAATTTATGTCATGCACACGCAGAGTCTGATCATCTTCCTCTGGCGTCATGATCGTTACCTCCTCGCTTTCAAAAACCATCGCAGCAATTAGCTCAATCACAGACAACCCCTGCCACAGTAAGACAAATACAGTTATGCAATTTCCATTCATTCTCTTTCAGTAAATTAAAAATATTTAAAATTTGTTAATGTGCGCAGAGCAATTACAATATCAAATACAGCCACCGTTTTGGCTGATTTTTGCAGGTCTCGTCCACAACACGGATGTAGCATTTTTTCAGAATTTTTGGAAATCCGAGGAAATATACACTTTTGCTACAGAGATTGGACACAAAGCATTACTTTGTACTCACTTTAAAAGGACACAGATTCGCGTATTACACTAGTATCCTGTTTCGTTTACATACGAAAAATATTTTGCAATACTTTCGTTACTTTTTTAGCTAAAATGAGATAATTCTCTGTAATTATGTTTTCCTTGTCCTTTCGATGAGCAGATTTTTTTATCATGCACTAGTTCTGCTCTTCTTTGAAGAGAAGGCTTCACAATAACTTTTTTCATACGCAGAGTTGATTAATCAAAGGTTCGACGAAAAAAATATCCCAGAATGCTATGCTTTTTATGAGTTGCTTGCTTTCTCTAACTACCACATCCAAAACTACGTACGCAGGAGTTCTCACGACAGCACTATACGAGAATAAAACTGAGCTGTAATGATCGAAAGAGAGGCAGAAGAGAGATGCTGTTGTTGTGCAACCGTAATGAAGATCAATTTGCCAGGATTAGTGTGGATTTGGAGTTCTCTAGCTCTGTCCAGTTAAACTGTTTATAGTGGAAAACGAAGTATGTAATCTAACTAGACGCTGCTGCACTGCACTGCTCTCCTTCTTAATGCATATCGTGCATATTTACTTTACGTTAAGCTCAAGTTTATGTGTGTTACTGTTTATGCTACGTAATATGAGATGAGCTTACAGATCGCGAGATGAAGATTTTTTTGTCAAAGGACACATCTGCAGATCGTCTATAAAAAAGACCAAGTTCTGTTCTTCTGCTTTGGCTTGGCAATAATAAATATTGACTTTATTTTTTTTTACTCCATTTGGAGTCTCTAAGCTGGACAGTTTTTTAATTCTCTATAGCCATCATTATCATTATCTTCATCCATGGAAGTTGCCACTTTAGAATATTTTTTAGGCAATCTTCCCCGTGTGTACTCTTATAATATTGAGTATATGGAATGGGGCATGTTGCACTGTGTAATATGCAATCGTCGCCGTCATCATCTACGACATAACATACCTAACTCTCGTACTAATCAGGTAATCACCCATGCGTACATTATAAAGACTCGTCTCATCAACTTTGCTCCTCTGGACATGCAACACAGAAAGCCCCAAGCATTCCAGAAAGAAGTCTAAGGTATTATAAGAAAGTTTAAAAGCTCGGCTCGTCAAAGACAAAAAAAAATGTCTTTCTTTTCCGTCTAGCTCGTTCAGCTCCGGCTCTCTACAGTTATGCTTTTTATGTATCTCGCTCACGCTTTTCTCTTCCAGCGCAATATTTACTTTGGGAATGTAAGTTGCAATTTGCAAGTACTGAGATTATGCGCTTAAACTTACAGTAGACATTTTTATGTTTATGCTGTGTCAGGCTCAGGATAATAGTTTTCCCTGGAGTTTCATGACATTGGACTTTTCAAATTGTGACTGTAATAAACAACTTCGAACTTCAACCAGTCACAAGACCGCAGCAAATCAATTAAAAATTCTTCACAGGTGTTTTTATTGCCAAATGATGCTAAAGAGCAATATTATTATTGCTCTATACTAGGTTTGGCAGGAGAAGATAGCCCACCATACGGTACTACTAGAGTATGAAAGAAAAAATCAAATTCTACCGTATGGAGAGTAATGATTAATTTTAAATGCCTAAGATGAAGCTTGGCTATTCATATAACTCACAAGTCTACAGTAGACGAGAAACTTTTGTTGATGACGCCAACAAAGTGATGGAATGGATAAGAGCAGCAATACCGGTCTTCGTCAACAGCCGGAACGACCATCTCCAAAAAATTTCAAAATTTTGTCATCGATTCCTCTGGCCTTGGTTACCTAAAAT
>JAHZND010005343.1:0-85804 GCA_027744115.1 Acrocyrtus sp. NNG-2020
TTTACGCAGCTGCGTTCTAGGGCTGCGAGAAGGGCGTTTTGGTGTTTCCGCAGCTGCGGAAATGAGAAGTTTTACGGTATGCACCATTCATGATTACACGATTGCACCTTGCAGTCCTCATTATACACTTTTCCTCAGCAGAACTGAGAGTTTTTTGTTTAACAAGCGTCAGGAAGATTACCCTGCAGGTTTGTAAATTTTCTTTGTTGACAATAGCTGATTAGTTCCTCGCGGTGCACTTTTTTTGTAAAAAAAAATCATTCGTTCACTCATTCACTTTTTTCGCAATGTGCTTTTGGCGATAAGAGGCTGATTTGTCTTTCAAAATTTTTAAAGTTTAAAATTGTTCGCTTGGCTAAAATTACTAAATGGGCACTTGTTCTACTGCTAAAAACCAATTTTCTTGTCCGGGTCGGTATTGACCGTGTTCATTGTTATTAAGAAGCGCAAGACAATGCAAAATGCAATTGCACGAACAAAAGTGATCGTAAATGGCACAAAGTTCGACTGCTTTTCATACGCGAAAATGATAGTAGAGCACCCTCGACAGATCGCTTCAAGCTGAAGATTTTGCGTGCAAACACACGAAACGCTCAACTACCACTATGCATAGCTGGTGGTGAGTGCCATCACCGCAAAAATCTGCAGCGCAGGCAAGATTCCTTTGATACAGTGGCGATGATTAGTTTCAAACGTAAACAAAAACCTCATTCCTTTATAGCCCGTTCATTAAAATATATCAGAGTGATATTCCCTCTTGATGTATTATACAGCTATACAGTTTCAGTTTTTATCTGCATATTGTAAGAAGGATCCGCGATAGCGATACATATTTTTTTTCTGCGGTTGCAAATTTCGAGTTCACTAGTACATCCCAATGTGTGTTTTGCTCTGATTTGATTAGGCCGAATTTAAATATATGAAGATGAAGAAGGGAAAATTCAGACTTGCCTACTTGCAAGCTATATAATCATGCGCAGTTGTGAAATTGGGCATCACTTGTTGGTGTCTCCTCCTCTTACAATATTTTTTTTGCATAAGACACAGTGAAAATGATATAGTACTCGTTTTTTTGTTTTAAAAAAATTTCAATATAATTCACATAGATTAAAATACTTGTAGAGAGAGAATCGCCCACTAGTTTGGGATTTTTTTTCAGGGGAGATAGTGTAGCAAGTAGAAAAAAATTTATACTGCAGATTCACGAATTCGAAAGTGGTAATGTCCTCTTCTCACAGAAAAAATTCTCTATGAGAATTGAATTGGAGGGCAAACAGTTGAGAAACCGGCTTTTTCTTCGACGATGCACTCTCACTGCTATAATTCACTGTGAAGTTTTCCTACTGAAGGAATCAAGTCTTTTCTGGGGATCACCATTAAAAAGCACTTTTTAAGGCTGTCGTCGTCGCCAATGAAGTGAATGCTCAGTTTAATCAAAAATTTCTGAAATTCATTTGCAAAAGGCTTTAGGCTTAAAAAATTTCACCTTCACCATCAACCATCACAGCACACAGTTTCAGGTGAAATGCATATCTGTGCATAATAATTCCCAAGCAAGTATTATTGGTTTATTCGGAGCACCGAAAAAACTTGCAGTTGATACGCAGTTAGTAGCACTCAAAGTCAAAGGTGACAAAAAAATTTGCGCCAGTAACACCTTCGCACGTGAGTTTTGCTTTACTCTCCATTCGCAAAAGCCTCACATTTATACGGCTGCGACTCAGTCAAGTCTGATATTAATACGACTTATGCCGACCTTGTCTTGGTGCATAAAGAATCCGACAATTTCTTTTTTTTTTCAGAAATACTACCAGAAATTACCTAACTACCTTCGTGCGCCAATTATTCGTATAGTTCGCAAAACTACACTACAGCAAAATTTTCTCCTCCATTCTCTACCTCTCCGCGAGCTTTCGAGAATTTCTTCACTATCGTTGTCCCTAGAAAAGCTGAAGGAGTCTACTGAGAAAATGAGAAATCACTGCAAAAGCACACCTTCGCCTTCTCTACAATAGAGAACGTAAGCGATAAACGATGGGCATCATCTACCGACGCTGAAAAGTCCACAAAATAGTATCACCATTCCCTAAAAATTTCTATATCCCTTTCATTTACGTACATTACTAGCATCGCCATCGTCATCATCTTCATGTCGTGGTACGGCTATAAAGTGAAAATGTTACAGCACTCGCTACTCACTACTATACGATTTGCATCAGCACAACGTGAAAAAAACTATCTATTGCCATATATGTAGTAATGCAGTTATAGGGTTAAATATTGGTAAATAGAAAACGCGAAAACCAGTAACGTTCAGTAAAAGACGATTACGCTAAAATCCTCTCACTGCCATCACATCAACATCAACTCATCCGCCTCGTGTGAATCTCCTCGTCTCCTGCATAGGTATTTAATGTGTGTCATATCAACATCTGAACACAATCAACAGCCACACACACTCTCTCCTTAAATAGGCTGTAGTTGTAGTAGTGGTAGTTTGTAGTAGCTGATGAAATCCACTCTTCTGGTGCGTCTCGGTCTTCCTACCTACAACATCCTTTTAAAGGTTTTCTTTGCAAGAAGATGAGCGATTACGTTTTTACAGCAATGCAGAAAAACTATGAGTCGCGAGGGAGAAAAAAGACACAGATAAAGATTTTTCAATAGGATAGTAATCGTGCATATATTGAATTCAATGAGTGGAGACGGGTTATTAGCAAGTATGATACTGTTTCATAAAAACGCAGCAAAGATTAGTGAAACTGGCTCAGTCTATGATGATTATGCTGCTGTTGTTGCTGCAATGCCGTGTGCCCTGTTCAGTTTCCCTTTTTTTTTCTTAAGTTTCCTTTCCAATTGAGAGAACAATTCGAGAAAAATATGTAATTCAAGGATACTATGGCGTGGCGTGGTCGTGGTGCGAAGCAAGTACCTTACAAAAGCCCAGCGATATTTTCACTATGTAATTTTAGAACTGACGGAAGGTTCCTGAAGAAGAAGCTTTGTGTGTATTTTTATATTATGCTAAGAAAGGTACAAGGTTGAGCAAAAGCAAAGATTTTACCTTTTTTCCTCCGTCATGCTTTATCTCGCGGGCTCAAATTAGATTCATTTTTTCCTACAAAAAAAATTACTGACATTCTATTATACAGAGTCAATTCCGTAACGGCAAATATTTTTGCGAGTAGTGAGCAGTGGAAGGAGAAAACTGAGCATGTGGTGACGTAAGCAATATATGAGTGCGTATTTTTGTCCTAGATTATTTCTCGACAAATCTAGATGATAAAGAACTGAATAGGGTATATTTAGCGAGATGGAAATGGAAGAGCAAAAAAATGGGAAGTTTACATAGCGTTCCTATTACTAGTGCAGTGCTATGTAAGCGTGTGACGTGCTTCATGACCATAACTGCCTTGTGCCAGCTTATAATGTTAGCTACGCTGACTCACAGTCAGTTTCCCTCATTCCAACAAACTTCTTTTGGAATTATTGGGAAGCGGGCATAAATGAAATTGTGTATGTTTAACCTGCAATGCAATGATAAATATGCAATGCGACTTAAGACTAAAAGACTCACAGCGGGTGCCGTATACTAGGCCAAGTCTCGTCGCCGACGTGTCATCGCCACTATTTTAATTGTACACATAAAAATACTTGGAGCGAAAATGCTGCGTAGTACGTATAGCGTTTGACCTACTGACAAAATAACAAATTGGGCGCATTGTAGCACAGCGAAATTCAACTTAGCACTACGTGACATTTCATTTGCGAGCCTCATCTTCTATCTTTAGCTAGGGTGACAGAACTGAAGCGAGTGTGAGTGTGAGGAAGAATGTAGCACTTGTATTCCTCGATTATAGCAAGTAGCGCATTTTCAATTTTAGCTCCCGATAAAAAATTACCGTTTCAATGAACTTTTACAACTTTTACTAATGTCTTTGACAGGAGTAAACAAATATGATTATTAAAAGTTTAATTTGGTTGCAGAGCATGAAATACAGTTCAACCAGGTTGCTTCCGCTAAAATGTGTAATTGATACGTATGGAGGGAGTCAGTTGTCAGTTGTCACTTGCGTTTATGAATACTAAAAAGATACTCTCGAATTAGGTTACATGCGTGTGAGCCTTTACAGATTTTAATTTCTTATGCGGTTTACCGTTTCCTTGTACTTTTCCGTATCTCACAACGCACTTTTGTTTCATCGTCGTAACCGTAACTGGAACTTACATGCTTATAGTGGAATAAGTACACACGTTCCTTTCAGACAAAAGTTAAAATATTAAGTTCATACAAATAATATAACTTTTGTAAATTATTTTTCCGTTTTCTTTATTGCTTATTAATGTCATTGGTTCAGCCTCCATACACTTTTCCAAAGAACCGGGTCTTTAAATAACTTACAAAGATCACAGTATTTACAGACAGTATTACTCCGATTCGCCCTTAAACTATTGAATTACCAACAATTTTTCATGCAATTTCCTTCCCTTTTTTGGCAAGTTCTTGACCAACAAGACTTTACGCAATCTAAATTAGCGATTTAAATAAACAAAAAAATTGGTACTTGTAAAAAAATAAAAATAAGCTAAAGTAAGTGTACATATTCGTACTTGCAATGGAAATCAGTCAATATCACACAATGCTAAAAAGTAATAATTCTGGCTTAATATTTTAAAAAATGGCAAGCATGTGCATTTACGACTACGTAGCCCTTTTCTCCAAATTATGTATTTCCAAATATTAAAAAACTGTCCTAAAATGTATTGCATCTGGTTGCGTCGTCACCCTTTAAAAAACGCTAAACAGTTGGATGAAATATTACAACAGGAACTGGCATACATATGCACCTGCCTACACACTAAAAATTCTAAAAGTATTTAGACAGAATACAGGGTATGAATGAACCGTTGATCGTTCCATTTTGGTCCATTTACAATGATTTCATATGTACCGATGTACCCGATTTAAAAACTATTCTAAAAATTTTTCTTCGCTTCTACCCGCTCCTTCATATAATTTAGCCCAGTTCGTCTTCGTCCTCCTCGTCAACTATGCTTTTCGCCGGTTGGAATGAGCTCATGTCGGTTGGCTTCACGTGAAAAAACTGAATTGGCACTTGTCTGTTTGTGGTAGGCGCAATAGTTGACGCTTTATAATTTGTATATCGGGGACTGTAAACATCGTAATCTTCACTTTCATTCGCTTCACTGTCTGACTTTTCCCTTAAGATTGTACCATCCGAATTATGGTGTTCGGCTAGAACGGGAATGTGAGGATTGTGAGTGTCTGCACCACCATTTTCCTTTCCTGCATGGGTAATCCTGCTGCTAATACTGATACTGACGCTGTGCATGATATCCGATGAATTGGTACTTTCCGGTTTCACAGGTGGTCTCCTTCTTAATTCTATTGGAACTGGGGTGGAGCGAGGGTGCGATGCTGATGGGTGCAAGCGCTTCAAATCCACATCGGCACCACTGACCAGCTCATTGCTGGTTTGGAGATGGAGTGACGCTACTTTCCTCTTCTCTTCAGGCATCTCTATTCCGTACTTTGGGTTTGGGGTAGTCGAGTGGATAAAATATATTGGTCGAGCGGTGGGCGAAACGAGCTCGTAGGCGTCCATAGGGAGTCCACTTTCCACACTGGGATCAGCTTCTCCCTCGAATTTCATACCTCGGGAGTACGAAGAACGATGGCGGCCGGAAGAAGACTTGTAATTTTCGTGGTGCTGATGATGCTCCTGCTCTGGTTCCAAAGACTGGTGATGATATCTCCCATGCTGGTAATAATATTGACGACTGCTGCTGCCAATACCGCTACTACCGGCATGACTAATATCATCCTGCTCGTGTCCGTAAACACTACTTGGTTGTGTTGAAGTGGGACGGGATTGTGAATGAGTATCGTCTGAATGGGGTCTTCGACGAGTGTTATAAGTGGTGGGAGATGCCTCATGGAATTCCGGTTCTATACTTGAATCCCTGTACAGCACATCTTTAGTGGGAGTAACATGACTGCTACTACTACTTCCACTACTGCCCTGGTTCCGGTGCTGCTCCCGGTACAGATGTGGTCTGCTGTGGTGATAGGGCTCGTGCGACTTTGTTCTTGGAACCTTTATTTCCACGGGTGAATCATCACTGGTGTAATAATAGTCTGGATTCCGCGGATGATTGTTATCATAATGATGACTCCTTCCCCGTGTTGTAGTTGCTGCATGGGTGGAGGAGGAATGGCTTCTGCCTCGTTCATGATGGCCTGGATGACTGGGCGGCTGGGTTCGAGGCCGGCTCCTGGCAGATTTCTGCACCGTTGGAAGCTGAGTGCTTAGACTATTTGGAGGAAGTGAAAGTCTCACATGTTGGCTGTACGAGTCATCAATTGAGTAGTCCTTTTCAGGATGAGAATGGGAACTGTGATGCTTGTGGTGATGAGTCCGAGATGACGATGACGTATGATGGGTACTTGGCTCGGGTGTTGAAGGCCGTCGAGAGTTTGATCGGCTACTACTACTGCTAGTCCTCAGCGGAAGAACGTCTCTCGAATTAGAAATTGTAGAGTAATTATTATTTGCGTATGCGTACCGTCCTCTACCACTGCTCGGAATTATTGGCTCGAATGGAAGTGAAAGTCTCATATCCACTCCGATCTCATGCTTTTCATTATAGTTATTATAATCCCTGTACGATTTCTTTGGACTTGTGTATTGGATTTCTTCGCGATAATTATTGTTATTTTGTCGGCGGTAGGAGATGGGAGAAGATGAAGATGACGGCCTTCTGCTTGATGAGGAAGGTGATGATGAGTAGTGTGGAGTTCTCGTAGATTGCACAGACTTTTCCTTGTCCTGCTGATGTCGATGATGCAGTCTCGAATTTGAGTTTCTAGAACTGCTCGGTCTAGGCTCGAAAGTGTCGTAGTAGTCTCTATCAGCAGAGGATGTATCGTAGATTATGTCCGACTTTGAAACTGGGACAGCTTTAGAGCTTAAACCAGACCGACTTCTGCTCTTTTTGTTGGATCTTGAAATAGCAATGATATTCGGGGCTGGTGTGGACGCTTCAGAGTACGGAGAGAAGATATCAACCGTTTGAGGCTGAGAAAGTGGTTCAATGTTATTGGAAGGAATTTGGTGGATTTGGGGCTCCGCGGAAGAGTCATGGGTGTAGCTGTAGTAGTTCGGGTTGCCGTTGTGATTTTGCTCGCCGGACGAGGAGGAAACAACGACCGACTGCACCTCTTGATATGGCGCTTTCGGCCCGTTGTAAACAGGTTGCTGCTGTTGGAGCGCTTGCGCCTGTGGTTGATGATGATGTATAGCGCTCGGAACAGGAGGCGGACTAAGAGGAGCGTCATAATCTGTGTGATAGGTTAGGGAGTCGAGGTCAATAACGTTGTTTGGCGGAGGTGGCGCTGGCTTCTCATGGGGAATGTAGTTAGGATCTATTGTTAGCGCAAAGAATAGTTAGAAATTACAACTCAAAATAGTTGGCAGATCAAAATAGGCTATAAATCTAAAAAAATCATTTCATATCAATCATTTTACCATGCGCCGTAACCACCACAGGTAAAGAAACCGTCCTCCACTCTGTAGCCGAATTCACAACAGGAACAAAGCAAACAATTGACTTGATATCGGAATGTGGGATTTTCAAAGTAGTCCTTCGGCGGTGTCCTCGAATGGAGTATTTATCGCGGACGATTTTAGCTGCAAACCAAACAACGGAAGAAAAATATGAAAAAAAGAACTCATTTCAAAATAAAAGTGATAAAGCTCACGTCCCTCAGTTTTCCACTAAAATAGCTCTAATCAAATAACATTTTGCATATTAAGTAGGCACATTCAAAAATGCGCACATCCGAAAGTGTAATCCTCATTAGGCCGCAAAAAACAGCTGCCTAATCAAACACACAAGTTTCTAAAAGGGAGCGGTGGTTTTCTTTTTTTTCCTAAATCGCTGCTCTGAAAGAGCACCCATGACACAAAAGTGAAGGGAGCTGGTGTCGGTCTTTCGCCAAAAAATCAAATCAGACTTTGAGCAGAAAAGCAAAAATCCTCTCTAGTACTGGTTTCATACCCGTGAGTGTACTTATTATAATGATACGTAATAATAAGAGATATTTACCATCAAGATTTAAATTTCGCCTAAAAATTGCCCCAATGACATAGTAAATGAGTAACTAGTCCTTCAAAGCTACTTTTACAGGGTTGTTTACCCAAAAAAGGAGGTAACATTTTTCAGACAGTGTTATAAAATGCGTGAATAAGTGTTTTCTTTATTTCTTTCCTTATCATATTGCTCTGCCTTTTAAATACGTAATATACGAATACAAAGTCTCACCTAAAAAATTTATTATTTAATAGGCGGACTTTTTTCGGCTTATGAAGTGCCACAAAATACCAGATTCCACCTTCAGGAATTACTAAATCCATAAATCCTGTATAAATTTGATACATTTTATTTTCCGAAAATTACTCATAACTTCCAATCAACTACATAAAAACCATGTGTAAAAGTTGAATGAATACATCAGGTCAACCCTTTCATAAAAGAATCGACTGATGATGCAAAAAAAACTGTGTAGCTAGTTAAGGGAAAAATCTATCATTTTGTTTTCCTTAGAATCCTCAAATCGAGAAAATAACCTGGCATGATTTGTGTAGATACACTAACGAGTCTAAAATTACTTTTAGAAAAAAAAATTCTCGTTTTCCCTAATTTTCCTTCCTTCATCATTTTTTCTCTGTGCTCGTGTATAACATTACTACATTTAGTTCCTAGCTTAGGATTCAGCTCACATTCTCAATCTTAATTTTTTTCCTACATTGAAGAATAATGAGACTTAATTTCCGAAGAAATGATCTTTATACATATCCATTACATCTTGAGAAAGGAATCCAAGTACGGTCTCTTTTTTTGAATTGAAAGTTGAATGAATCTTTAGGCTGAACCCATTTCAACATTACTCATCAGTTTTTGTTTTTTTGTCATTTTCGTTTTTAATCCTCTCAGAAAAAATGCTCATTGTCAAGTCCTTCTCTGGCCTACCTGACTGAAAGCTGTTTCAAATGATGTACAGGAACAAAAAAAATGTCGAATTAAAAAAGCATAACCCACTCGTATATTTGTTTCAGTTGAAGAAAATTCTTATTTTGTTAATAAATCCACTAAGCCTGGCCGTTCAACTTTCAAAGGACGCTGAGCGTTATTAGTGTGGTTAAGTTCTAGTGTAGCATGAGCCACTTTTTTGTGCAATTTTTTTTCCTTCCTTCATTTGATAATGGATTGTGGCCCACTGCCACTTCATTTATTATGATGATGACCATCAATAGATGAATTGTGTGAACGTGAGGATATTTTCAAAGTACGACTTTGCCACATATTCCATTTTTACATTGTTACCCTCGTATCACAGTTTTTTTTCTCTGATTCTTTCCACTTTTCTCGAAATCCTTTCATCGATTGTATTGAGATTGATAGAACTGATGTTAATAGTGTCATGTCATGGTAAAAATTTTCATCTCGTTTTGGGCAACTTACCGTCATCCACGAAGTCGATCTCTCCACTGTATTTTTCCCAGCCCCACCTAATTCCATAAGCGAAATAGAAACGTGTGCTGTTGCAGTGAAATTCGAGCTCGTCACCTACATACGAAGGTCCTTCAGGGCTGATTCGCTGCAAAGTTAGAATCATCTCGGATGGCGGAGTCTTCTCGAAATCTAAAACTGCAGTAAATGAAGCTAAAATTGAGCGTCACGTTTGTAAGGGCTGGGTATAGGTTGAAATTACATGAGCAAAGCTGGTAAAAAAATGGCGCAAGGGACCACATAATATGCACCGTCATTGAAGACAATCACTCATCACTCTCACCGGTAACGTACGCATGACTTCAATATTTTTATATAGGGAATGTGACAATTTTACTTACAGATGCTGCCCCTGTTTAAAAGGTACGGTTGGTACTGCGCTATTCCTGGCGTTGCGCATTTAAAAAGACCAAAGTCCCCATTCGGGTCATCTCTCAGCCTATGCCCGGAACAGCCTTGTGGAAGTGGGCCTGGATCAATCCATTTTGTAGGGTTGTAGCCGCTAGTGCCTAAACGCTGCTCGCATCTATCTTCCTCAAAACATGCACTTTTCACTTGGCAGTCAAGAATGGACCCACAACCTGCCCATTGCAGCTTCGGAATGAAATTAGTTCCGGTGCAGCAAAGCACTCGATTGTACTCGTATTCGTAAGAGAAGTATACGGGAATCTTTCCGCTGACATGATTAATTAAATCGTACTTTGCCTTAAGATCTGAAAAATTAAAGGATGCCCGTGTTTACCTCCCACATTTTTAATTACCTATTGAAAATCCTGAGATCTTTATGACTGTAAAGCAGAAATTAATTACTTTCTGGAATCAGGTGAACCTTCCTTCTTTTCTTATTTCCTGCGGAAACGCACAAATAAGTGCCCCAGGGATCGAGAAAATCCTTAAATCGGATTTTAAAGCCTTTCCTTGGATTAAATGTAATAGACCCATTTGAAGGTACCGGATAAAATGTTCCCTATTATTTTACAATCCCATTCATTTATTAGCACAGTTAGCACTTCCTTTTGGTAATGAAAAAATATAGCTGCTAGTATAACAAGCACAAATACACCAAGCAAACATGTAATTAAGGAGTAATGACAAACCCATTGATTTCCTCTATAAAGATTAATCTCCGCCGTAGAATCTGACACGCCGCAAGGAATGTAAGCATGCTCCTTATTCTCCGGGACGAACAACTTCTTCTCAGTTGTAGACAACAGGATCTGCGTACCATTTCCTGTACGAGCGCACCAACAATTCATACCATCATTATTATTGCAACCTTAGCATTGTCTTTTTCTGTTGCCTACTTAATCCAACAATTTTTTTAAAACCACACCTCATTATTGAAACTATCGAAAGTGACTTGATATTAATAGTACTAAAAACCAGTCCCCAGATTAGCGGTAACCGTTTTTTTGCTGGCGTCTGCACGTTAATCTGTCTTTGTCATCTAATCATTCGTGGTAATCGACCACATCCTCAATTTTTTTATATTCCTTTCTTTGAAATATCAGCGTGCCCCTGCTACAGTAACATTTTGCAGAAGCCTCTGCAGAACGAAGTGCAATTAACACCCTATCTCTCAACTGCATTACTATACCGCGGAACAATTATACCAACTCGACAAGAACTTCTCTCTGATATAGGTAAACCTCGTCCTATTTTTTGAAAAAGACAATTACCTTGCATCAGGTAGAGTAACTGTTGCAGTTCTGCTGTTGCATGATCATGAATCATATTGTCTAAGCCAAAAGCTTAACCTAGTGTCGATTTCAGAGAGGAAATTTTTTTTCTGCCAGTGACAATACTATTTTTATAATGGGAACTGTAAATTACGCAACAATACTAAAAGTGCAGCCAATACACACATCACATTTATTATAATCCTCATCACCGTTGTCGCTGGCTTCAAACTGATTTGCGTATTGTATAAAATATATTTATTGTGTGAGAAATAAGATAAGCGGAGGTAATTTCAGATACACCATTTATCTAAACCGTGGAGTGTGCTTATATGCTGGCGAGTATTTATTGCAGCAGTGATTTTTTACCACGTGTCTACAAGGCAAAGAGGATTCAGTAGCTAGGAATGTATGAGCAAATTGAGTATCGGTTTAGCAAGCCCTTAAAGCCACTTGACGTTGACAGTCTTCGTCGTTGCAATTTTGCTTACAGTTTATCAAACACATCATCAAAATGATTTTTTTGCAGATAAAACTTAAGAAAAACATAGAATGGCTTCTTACACAAATTGCTACATTTTTAGGCTCATCGCCGGCTTTTTTATGTACGGGATCGTATGCAATAGTGTAAATCAGCTCGTATCATAAAAAACGTATCATATATATGAGGAGTGCGGAGCGAAGAAGAGCTCACAAACGAAAGAATATTTTGTCACCTACTTGCAATGTAGATAAACGGTCACGTAAAAAGTAAAAAAATGCATGTCACATCATCATTTTACGAAATTACCAGGTTGAAATAGGAATTTAGATCAGTGGATCATTTTTTCAAGTCACTGTCGTTTTTGATGAAGTGTAATAATGTTCAGTTCACAGTTAGCGAATGCAAAAATTTTTTTTTAAAGAAGATGAACATTTATTCTTACCGGGGACGAAAACATCGTAGTGAATGGCTAATTTGTCGTGCTCTTTGCTTGCTCCTCGACAAATGTATCGTCCTGACTGGAGTTCTTGCAGGGAGTACATTAGCAAAATGCTCTGGTAAGTGTATGTATTCACGTCATAAAAGTCTTGAAAAAATCTGCCCACGTCTGCGGTTACGACTGGTGCCTGTTAATGAACCAAAATAACCAGAAATCTTTTTTAAAAAACTGAACGTGAGAAGGCCGAAAATAACTGAAAAGTTCACTATAAATAACTAACGGCTTCTCCAATATACGCCCACTGAATGGGATAGCTGGCGTTGCATTCGAATAGGTAAGCTTCAAAATATCTTGGAGGCATTGTAAGGACAACTTCCTGATCAATCTGATCCGTTACTGTTCTGAGGTTACCCCGCTCAAAACTAAACAAGGTTACTCTTCCCGACGGTCTGGGTAAATGGGAGATATCGGTTGTCGTCGATATTAGCGCAGGCACACCGAAAAGGTGAAGCCAGGTGAAAAGTTTTAGCATTGTCAATCTGGTCCTGGACATGGTGACACTGAAAACTGAAACGGTAGTTCACGCGAGTGTGCCCGTTTCGCCCTCAATTTTCCTTTTTAACACTGTGGAATAATTACTTGCCATGTACCATTTCGAAAAAAGATAAATTGACGATGTTTTTTCACGCACGGGACTACGATAGCACGCTATTATTAAGGTGTCGCCACAAATTCACGGCAATTAACTCATTAACAAAGAAAACCCTGAGCGGTCGGATATCCCTTCACAGGATGCAATTCGAAGCTTTCACGTAGCAAAAAAAAGGATTCCGCACTATCTTTCCGGTATCGTGTAAAAAGTTAATGAACTGTGGTATTTTCAGGTGTGCCAAATGTGGAAACGCAAGCTTTTTTTAATTATTCGCATCCACTTTACTGTAAGTAACCGGCTATCTATCAATTATGACATTTTATTCAAAAAAAATTTCACTGTCACAGTCAAAGTCAGCGACACTTCACTCAACTTCCCATCTTTCGCTCCCCAAGTTCAGTCACACTAGACGGCTCCTAGCTAAATGCCTGCATGCCCAAAGTTGCCTGCCAGTTTTGACTAAAAATTTGAAACTGCTCATGAGTGAGTGAGTGACTACTACTACGCTGAACTAAACGAACTTGAACCTTTTTACCTATTGCACGCACACTGAAAAGACAACAATGGTTATAGTAAACATGACACATATCCAAGTCTCTGCCACTTCGCCGACTACTGACTACTGCCTCACCAATCTTCCTTGGGCGAAGTTGATGAGCTTAGTGAAGGGAAGCCTCACAATGACTGAGAAGTCACGTATAACTCGTCGTAATATATTTCTGTATGGCGATTACCAACAAATAATCGAATAGCGCGAGTGGATTGCGCACCTTGGCTTGTTTACACGCTGCGCTGGCACACGACTCTCGTCTTCACAGTGGAAGACGATACGCCGATGAAGACGCTGGGAACCGCCACCGCTTTGCATATAGAATTCAAAGTATGCGTAGGCGCCCTTCTAAGGTACCAACTACGGTAATTAGCAGGCTACGAAAGTTGATAATAAAAAATGATACCGATCATCTCAAGTGACAATCAGGAGACTTTGCCAACACTCTCGACAGGTTAACTGATAACAGTTAACTCACTCTCAGCACAGTATGTATATGCCTTTTTGATAAGGATCATCTATTAATTTAGAAAAATCTAAATTATTCAAGGGAATTTTTACTTCAGAAAATTGTTTCGAAACAGTCAAGTCCACACAGTCTACCCCCAACGCGCTACTGCACCAACTTTAACTTCAGCAGTTTTGCTACGAGAGAAAAGACGTCAGTGCAGTGTGCAAAAATTACATGCGATATAGGATTTGAAAAGGAGTAAAAGAATTAATAAGATTTTTATGCGTAAAAGAACAAGCTACGTGCTATTGGCGGATAACAATACCGCACCAAACATGCTCAACTTTTGATTATTGTTTCAAAAGTGTTTTAAAGCTTATACGTACATATGTATCGTACCGTTTACAATTAGTACCTCAGCGAAAAATCGTGAATATTTATATAGGTGAAAAATGCGTAGGGACTGCAGAGTCTTAACTCGCTTGGCGATTTAATAATGGCTAAAGAAAGAGATATAGTGCGTATGAGCTGAATATTTAATTGCACTGTACAGGAAGGGATTGATGGGAATTAAGGGCACCAACGCCAACTACTACAAACGACTTTGTTACCGCTGCTGCTACTATTATTCTTGTTGTTACAAATTTCATTGTTCTTTCTTCCCCATATCGTAGTATTTTATTTAGTAGATGCCAAGGTGCTTATCGCAGCTTCTACTCGAATCGTGCGCTTGAATAATATACTGGCGCTTGCAGGAATAACAAATGCGTTATGTAATGCAATCTGACCAGTTTTGCTCAAAACTCGGAATTTTCACGAAAGAACATTAAACGCAGATATTTATGTCTGTATAGCTCCTCGTAATTACCTATCTGAAGAGGCGAACCTGAAATCCTAGCTTAAAAATGGTCTGCCTTCAAAGATGAACTTTTCTTAATGCCCACGCATCTCCCTCTAATAATTTGTGGATTAATCTGTTTGCGGTCTTGGTTCGAATAAATTATCGTCCTGTGTGAGAAGAGGTACAAACGATGAACAGAGGAGTACCTGCTCATTTTGTTTTCGAAAATGTTGCTGTGTGTGATCACGATATAGTATGCTTTAGGGCACATTAAGGTTTTTGTACTTATAGAAATCAAAAATGATTTTTTTGCTGCTTCAGTTAAATTGAAAGCAGACGGGATTAAGTATCTTGGGCGAGTTCATATTTAATAATACTTGTTGATAATTATCTTGATATATAACTAACATACTAATGTGATTTTTGCTCGCATTATAAGACCCTATAATATGCACATCTCTCTTCTATATCTAAATTGGTACATCTTCACAAAAAAACGCATCGGTTGATCCGGTGATTTCACGCGATAAAGAGGGCAATAAATAACTAATTTTACAGCGCATATACTTGTGCTTATTACATATTCTGAACCTTTTGCAGACTAATTACTTACGTGAGGCTATTTATAACGCGTGTAGGTAGCTCCCCAAACAATGTACACTATTATACTTAATGACATAAAAAAATAGTAGCCGCGAGATTTACTATCAGATAATTTTGCATGCATTATTCATTTTTTTTAAAATAAATATAGTTTCGTTCACGTGGACTTTGCAGGTTGCATCACGCCAAAGAATTTACAAGCGAGTGAGGTGCGATGGTGCGGCCGCCTTATCTCTAATGAAGATCTGTAACAAGTTCAAGAACAAAAAGAAAGAGACCGAGATTAATTCATTAATGCCGTTATCACTGCAAAACAATTTATATAGGTTGATGCACGTTTTTCGCATGTAAATATAAAGCCGCGCTGTAGATTTTACCTCAAAGATTGCCAAATTTGAATTAGGCAACCTATTACCTATTATACCACCTACTATCGATTTTTAAATAAGCAAACACATAGTAAAAATATCAGGTGGATGTTTGCAATTAACTTTACACGTAATATGTGTAGCACCTTGAAAATCTGAAAAGATGTCCAATCAGTTTATCGCTGCGGGATTGTTTTTTTTGTTGCGCAATCGGTGTATTCTCACTAGGTAGCCGGTTCATCTTCACTTTTTTCTTTTCTAATTTTTCAATTACATGATAGATCATCTCAGCAGATAACGCATCGTGACAGATTATGCACGCAGCTGAAAACAAAATTGCAAAATGTAATGACAACTTGCTTAGTGTTCAGATTAGTCTGCTGATTAGACAAGTTGGGAGCCGGAGTAGTAGTAGTATCGCTGTAATCTTGTTTACAATTACCCACTATTTCACGGCAAAGTGTCAAATCCTAGATCGCGACTTGAATTTTTACGATGCAAAAAAATTATTAGATGAGTGCGTAAACAACGTAACTGCAGTAGTGTATACTGAGCATCTCAAGAAATTGTCCGCGCTGAATAACAATGTGATTATAGGTAATGTTTTTGTAGTTTTTATTCCCGTTATGGACGGGAAAATGACTTTTTTCTTAATAAAATCTAACCAGTAGACATTAATAATAGTTAATAACTAAATAAAAGTTTTTTCTTTCGAATTTCCTTTTTTTGTTGAATATTTAGGGTTGATGGGCACGTAAGAGACAGTGCACCTAATTTGGTAAATTGACTTTTTTTGCTACTTTCTGATGATAACAGAGATCCATTAATAAAAAAACTGCAAAATGAACAATCTTAATGACAAATCTTACATTAACAAACCGTATCCTTTTTATAAGATATGATGAAGAGGTAAAAGAATGAATGAAAGTTTTGAATTGCCGACCTTTACCTTGATACAGTCATTTATCTTTGAAGCAAAATCGAAAAAAATAAAAATTTGACATTTTAACAGAAAAAATACGGAATTTTCGAACGAAAACGAAAACAAAAAAGTTATTTCCTTTTCCTTTTTTGATAAATAGTTTAGCAATGCTAATCAAGCAAGTTGCCATCATCATAAAATATGTTCCTTTTTGATGCTTTTACGTCATAATAGAGCATGCATAATGTAACGTAATGGACGAGTAAACGCCAAAAAATGAGAAAAGGTTCGATCGCCAAACAAACACCGTGTCCTTTTGGTATTGCTTTCGCTCTTTTACATCTGCGCTGACTTTTTCATCTGTCATTCAGTGATCTTGTCAAGGATGCTTGATGCTTCACCCCCATCGTCATCTTCACTTTTTTTGAAGTCAGAGAAAAAACTCTTAGTGGTACAGTATAACCATATCGTTAACATTTATAGTGACTAGGTACGTGCATATCGTTCAGCTTAAAGCTGTCACGAAGTAACAGTGTACGATTAGTCGTGCATTTTAGTATTTGACCAAAGGTGATATTTTCATAGAGAAATCAGGCAGGACGACGTGTTGGGCACTTGAGAGTGCAAAAAACTGGATTTTTCAACTGGATTGCTATCTAAAGGAACGCTGCATCTCTGCATCTGTCTTTTACTTTCCTTGTCAGCGCATCTCTCTAGCAAATCTCATTGTTGCATGTTTTTATCTACTTAAGTAAGTGTAATGTTCTTTTGCACCTTCCTAATTATAATTTGTATAGCACAATAACATTTTTGTACAAAATTCTTCACTTGCACTTTCTATAGGATTATGCAGTTGCTAACGAATAGACATTATTACGCTAAAAAGTTTATTGGTGCTTGCACGAGGTGTGCATGTTGATTATTCGGAGGGAGGCAGGAAGGAAACATTTTGTGGTCGTGTTAATAAATTTAAGTTTAATCAAAAGACAATAATGCGCGATTATGTGTAAGTACTTTACACAGAAAATGGCAGGAAGGACTTTATAGGAAATTAGAGTCAAGTGACTTGGCTCAGAGAGACGATCACTTTATCACTCCTCTAAAAAAGTCAATAGCAGAAAGTGCCTTTTGCCTTATAATAGAATGGCATTTCATGACCTTTTCTCTTTGCACAAAAATTAGGGTTAGGTACTGCTCATGGATCTTATCTAAGTTACTTTTGCTATTGGGCGATTATACGTGCTCACTTGCTGCAATTTTGACAAGTGCAAGTGCTTTGAAGATCCAATGCAAAAATAGCAACGCAACGGAAGGGCTCGACCTAGCAAAAAAAAATAACTGAACATATACTCCATCAAATGAAAAGCGATTAAAATGTAGTAATTAGCTGACCTGTAACGAGTGAGAATGGAGAAACTGTGTACCTTTTTTATCAATTTTGCGCTCTTGTGATTAAACTTAATTTTATTTCATTATTTCTAATATAATAAATTAGCACATAATTCGAAACGATATTGATAATTTTAATTGAGAATGCAGCCTTCTCGTTTTTTGAAACTTTTTAAAAGTGAGTTCTGAAAACTTCAGCGTACACTTATCTTAACATTTTCTAATTTATGCCTAAAAGTTTTGTAAAATTGATTGTCGAAGATCTGCCCCCTTCATGTTTGAGCCGGCATCCCTATTTCAATAAAAATAGCAACACATATTACTGGTTAACTACACTATTGCAGTTTACATAGATGAATCCATCCACCTTGTCTGAAATGAAGCTGAACCAAGTGCGCGTTTGACTAGGCAGGAAACAAACATTTTATGTACACGTATAAGCCATGTGCGTGCTGTTATTACTGCGTACACAGAATTTATCGCCTTCTATTGAAGTTTCATTAAGCCCTACAGACAAAAATCAGCTAATAATGAGCACTCTAACTCGTAATGAAATTAGCTTAAATTTCGAAATAATAGTAAAAATTAAAAGCATATTGCCCTTTTCCGCCCAGGAGCAAAAAATAAAGCTATTACACAAATTTAGGAGTAATAAAAATAGCGATATTTCAACAAGGATTTTAATTAATCGCGCTTGATCTTTTAATTTAAAATTGTTTATGTAAGGGTGAACAACTTAACTAGAAGTTTGTGTCAATGCAGCTGCGAAAATCAAAATAAACCGCAGTTGGTCTACACCTTATAAGAATTCAAAAATGCAGTTTTGGGTAGTGAGGCGAAAAGTAAAATTTTTATGCGGTCATTGTGTACAAGCATTAAGTGTGTAGAAATAATATTTATACGCGTTCTACATTTGCTTAGAATGCGATCTAAAAAATACTGCTCAAAATAATATCATTCATATCTAGTACTGATGATTGTTATCACCACCACCAGAAATGTTACCAAAATGCTTTCAGCATCAGTTCAAAATTGGGATTTTAGATCTTCGAAAGCAAAAAGTTTTCAGTTCGAGTTGCAATCATAATTAGTGCACATCCATACACAATTTAACACCAATTTTTCTTGTATCATGTGGCGTAACTTGTTATTGAAGACCGGCTCTAAAATAATATTTTTTGAAATCAACAGTTTATTAACTCACACTGATCGTAAATTTAGAAAGAAATTTTCACCCTGCCCACTCCTGTCATTAAATTGCTTTGTCCATCACATCTTCAAGGCACCCACCATCTAGGTCTAATTGTAGGTATGCAAATTAAATAATGTGCTAACTCAGTGGCTACACAGCACTTGTTTATTTTTATTTATTCGCACGCATTTTGCATTGTGTCATACCTGTGGTTAAATTTTATGTTCATTCATAAAGTAACCAAATGCTGACTTATTCATGCGAACAAGTTATAATTACAAGTGGATTGTTTGCGTTTGCATGCTTACAAAACGGGATAAACCGCAATACGTATGTAGCAGATACCATTTTTTAGCGAAGGCTTGTTTGCAATTTAAACAATTTCGAGGAAAGGTACAAACGAAGGTACATAGCTTGACAGCTTATTATGTGCTAAACAGCAGCTCATGCAAGCAACGGATAATTTGCAGCTTCAACAAAGGCTCACTTCAATCAAGTACAGTGCATGAGTGCATGTCTCTTATCACGACTAGCAAACTGCCAAAGTGCGAATGATTTTCAACTGTAGTTATATCGCGAGCCTCTTCATCAAATTGAATAGTTCAGTTGCTATCCGCTGTCGGCCTCAGCACTAAGAGTTAAATGCCTATTAGTGAAAACGAATTAACAATCTGGTAAACTGCTATGGTCGATGTTGATACCACCTATCATTAAAGAAATGTTTTCCTCATGAGAATCTAGCACGCAGAATTTTTTCCGTGTTTTACTTTTGCGTACATTAATAAGGAGCATTATAATGGTAAAAGTCAGTATGATGCGCAATGCGCATCTCTTTCAATGGCAAAATAGGAAATAGTAATTTATACCTTTAATTAATGTTCTTGAAATGTGCAAAATAATGCTCACTGCTTTTGCTTTTACTTTTACATTTTTGAAAGGTTATCTATCAAGCAGTTTCTCCAAAATAGTACTTGCTATGGACATTACATTTCCTTAAAAAGGTGATCGTGCTAGAAATATGAAATATGAAAACAAAATAATACGAATAGAATTTTTTGCACGTTCATATATTGAGTCGCACAGCAAAAAGCTGTATCGCACGTTTATTATTTATCACGAAGAAGCAATAGCAAGCTTTGCACTACTCTACAGCTTTGTTGCAGCTGAAAACTAATCAATAACAGTATCCAGGAGGTGGAGGTGGCAAACAAATGAAGTGCCATGAAATATAACTTTGCTGCTTTCATGCTCCATATTATTGGATTACCTGGTAAAGGCAGGATACAGCAACTGTCAAACTTCTCACTGAAAATTTATAAACTTTTCCGGAAAATAATTTTATATGTGCGATTGTGACTTGCATTCAACATGGTAATGGAATTAACTCTATCGAGGGTAGATTATCTCCACGTGGGATCATCTTTTCCTAACTGTATTAAAATGTTGCCCACATTTAGCGATGATCAGATTCAACAAAAGGTACTCATATTAAGCGCTTGTTAATCGCAAATACTTTTGTAGTTTTACTAATAACCATTTAAATTGAATTACAGTTGGTTGTGGCTAACAGAGAGGGTAACATTCAAATAGTCAATTGGAATAATGTGGAGGCAGTTGTTCAAAACAAGCTACAGTTAACTCAGCCCATAACAGTTATTCAAATGGGCGGAGCTGTTGGTAAGTTCTGAATAATTTTCTAATTTGGCCTACAGTAACAGAAATCAAGTTTATAAAAAAAACTTTTCAGCGAAAGACAAAATCTTTGTTGCAACTGGAAATATGGTACGAGGATTTACCAAAAAAGGGAAAATGTTTCTGGAATTCGATACAAACTTGGCAGAACCAATTCAAGGGATGTTTGTAATGGGAGGACATTTGCTGGTTTCCGGAATGAATGTGTATAGTCAGTACGAAGACTGTCAGGATGCCGGCTATTATGTTTCAGATGATGAAATTACAACTCTCCTGGCCTTACCCATTGAAAAGGTAAAGGCAAATTTATTCGATGGAAGGGGATATGAGATGAAATAATTTGTCATTTTATTTTCCTGCAGGTTCGGAAACTGATTCCAATTTTGGCATGTAAAGATCGAACACTGAAGGTTCTCCTAAATTCACAACTGAACTTTACCGTAAACGTTGACGGAATACCGACATGCCTACATCTAATGTTTGGCGACGGGGGTGAAGGGGGTAGTGATGTACTTTATGGCACTTCGGACGGGAAACTTGGTCTAATATCCGTTCTAACGTAACTGTAGCTTGCAGTAGACATCTCAGAGTGTAGTTGTTCGTAGTAATAAATTGTACTTCCTGATTCACTTTAGTTTGTTATCAAATAGCTCGGAAGGCTATTTACGCTGGACTCTGGAATCTGATGCCAATGCTGGGGTTACATGCATGGACTTTTTTGATCTCACATCTGATGGCAGCAAAGAACTCATAGTTGGGTTTGATGACGGTACAATTCACGTCTACGCAATTGATCCGGAGAGTTATCAAACTACAGCCCCTCGACTCATCTACAGCCACGTATTACAAAATATCATCAATCAATTATTAAAGACTGTTCATACCTTCAGCACTTAAACCTTTTCATGTTTTGTCAGTGCTGCAATGAGAGCATCACTGGAGTGCAAGGGGGCATTTTTGGACATGACGGCTTTGAAGAGGTCGTTGCAGTGACATACTCTGGTAATTAGACACGTTCACATGTAATTCTTCTTAAAATGCTTAATTGATTTGCTTGCCTTTATTCGCTACTTTGTGCAGGCTGGGTTTTCGGACTTACAACGGAAACTACAGATAAGAAAATTCGAGTTGACGACGGTAACTTCAGTATTTCAGAGGATACTCGGCAGAAACTTATTCGACTAAAGTAAATACTATTGTGCAATGTGATTATTTACATAACTGCTGACATCCTTTGTCAGCTCTGCAATTGCAAAATATTATTGATTTGTGTAGAACGGAGATTGAGGAACTGCAAACAAAAGTGGTACAGGAAAGGGATAAATACCAGTCTGCTACGCAAGGCAACCAAGACGGATACTCTGCAGTGCCACTCTTCGCAATCAATGAAAAAGTAGGTACTCTCAAAATGCAAAAGTTTAGGCTTCTTCAGCCGTAATACCAGTTATTTAACACTAATTGTTTCTAACAATTACTCGCTATTGCTCTAGTTTGTCCTGAGTAGGGAGGATGCTTCATATTTATTAACACTCGAAGTGGAGTCCCCAATTGACACTATTTTAATTCAAAGTGACGTTCCCGTGGATCTGTTAGATGTTGAGAAAAACGCAGCAGTGGTCAGCTTCAGCCAGTGTGATCAGGATGTATGACGACTTTATTTTAATCTTACTTTGTCCCACTTACCCCTCAGATTTGTTGTTTTTTTATTTTTATTGAGAAATAAAAATAAGTGTCTATAAATGGCTTGTTTTGATATTTAATTGCTTTTTTCAGAGTGGTAACTATCTTCTGGTCACATTTCGATGCCAAGCTAACACAACAAGAATTGAGGTTCGCCTAAGAACAATCGAGGGGCAAAATGGAACGATTCAGGCTTACGTGACTCCTCGAATTCAGCCTAAATGCTGTCAAGTCAGAGCGTTTACGATAAAGCCCTTATCGTTGCATGTGAGATGTCACTCGTTTGACCCGAATAGGTAGGATCACGGGTAGCCATCTAGAGTATTTACTGGGACGAGCGTAATATCTGGTTTCGTAATCTTTGCTATTTTTTCTATTCATAGACCATACAATATCCTTAAATTAAGAGGGTATTTCAGTGCCGCAGAAATGCACGCTTGGCTTTCAAACTGCATTCCAGAAATGCCTGAAAGAGCACCAGCGACGGGAGAAGCTAGTCTCAC
Organism: Acrocyrtus sp. NNG-2020; assembly: GCA_027744115.1. NCBI lineage: Eukaryota > Metazoa > Arthropoda > Collembola > Entomobryomorpha > Entomobryidae > Acrocyrtus > Acrocyrtus sp. NNG-2020. The sequence continues at coordinate 23,040 of JAHZND010005343.1, forward strand.
ATTTGTGTCGTCGTTTCTTGATACCTTGTTGTACTGCTCCTACAAGTACCTTGAAAATTCAATAAAAAATAATTCTGAACATGAAAAAGTCGTAATTAAACAATTTCTTGTAAAATGCAAAACATGTTTGGATTTCAGAAAAGGGGAGGCAGAATTCAAGTCTGATAATGTGTCAACCATTTCCATTCTCAAAGATAGTATTTCCAAAGAAGCCACAAAAAAGAAAATACAACTTGACATCGATTGTGGTTGGTATTCCCTCAATGAATATAATAAAAATGGAAATATTCGTAATCGTGTTTTAATTGTATAATCGGTGGTGTGTGTAGAATTTAATGAAGAAAGCGTGATCCACACGCTGCAGCTCATTCGGCCGAAACTCGATGGTTTTCTACAGTTGTCAAAACAGGTGAAAGAGTGCTGTATTTAATTTTGTGTAAATAGTAAATAGTTTTTATTTTTTATCTGCTAAAGTATTTGAAACTTTATATTATATTATATTATACTTTGCCATTATTTCTCGTGAAGGTTTCCCTGATTGACGCACTGAAGGAAATCCAAGCACACGATCAGGAAATAGGAAATGTCCTTACTCCAGAGTACCGATTTATCTTAACGAATGCGGACAAATTAAGAGCAACTTTTAAAAGGCAGCCATCGTATCTGGACAGACTTTATGGTAAATTGAAATGTGATTAATCAGAATCTTAGATTAAGATAGAGATTTTATTACCGGAAGAGAAAGAGATCTATTTCTATGAAATCTAATTAAATATATATCCATTTTTTCTTTTCCAATCGTCGTGACTTCAACTCGCTGGTCGACTTTTTCCAAACTCCAGTACATGCTCTCGGTGAAACGGGGTCGAGTCACAGTCAAAATCGATACTAATGGGAGAACACACACAAAATGGAGTTTAATAAAAATGACTTTGAGAATCTCATCTCATGAAACGTGCTATTTGCTATCTATCAGTAAATTTAAGGTAAATTGGTAACAGTAAGTTGAAATTACATACGATAACGTGCGTATTAAATAAATGCTGTATTTATAATTAGATATGGATAGCATATTTCGAAATAAATTAACTAGTAATTATTAACTGAATTGAAAAATTATTTCATTAACGTAAATACCTCTTTCAATCGTTTATAATTCCAAACTCATAAAACTGACATTACATGCGCATCTTGAAACCAAGCCGATCGAGTGAACAACGACAAAACGGTAAGGGACACACACAGCTTTCGCACTTTGCCCCAACACGGTATGGCAATCTTGAATATTTGTTTTGTTGTCTCATAGTCTGATTACACCAGTCAGCCTGTCTAATTACCTACCCTACTGTTCATCTGTTTTTGAGGCAAGTGAGGTACATATAGGAGCAAAGTAGTGACTAGTCAACAATGTAAAAGTTTAGTAAATTATTGCGCCATTCAGTATCACTTACATATACGTAATAACAAAATGGAGCGTTTGAATTAAATTATATTAATTGCGCAATCTAGTAAAAAGTCTACATCTAACAATACATTCACAACAAACTTCACATTGAAAAGGCACTGAAGAAACAGGTAATAATATCTTAAATTCAAATTTAATAATTTAATTTTGACTTGATTCAATGCTAGTAGTGGGCCAGTGGGCGTACATCTCAGGAACAACAGTGTGAAGAGCATAATTTGTAAACTTTAAATGTAATATGTAATGAAATTATCACAAAATTCAAGTGTAATTATTGATGTCCTTTTATTGTTTTTACAGAAATTTTTTATGCTAGAAATAATTGACAAGTGACAAACTAAAAAGTAATCAATAATGGGGGACGCTAATATGGATGCAGAAGAACTCTTGGCAGAACCTGATGAGCCAACAGTGACTTATTTGTCGATAGGTAAGATAGACATCTTGAAACTACTTAGAAGCTTCAATAAAGAGGCAGACAGTAGCCAAATTGTTGTAGATAACCAAATTATAATTTGGATTTATTTCACTGATAGTCTTAGGTATTCTAAAGTCCAATGGATGGTATATAATAGCGGCGGCAATAGCAGTTTATGCGTACTACAGAAATCGACAGTCACAGCAAACGGGTAACAATAGTGGAAGTTCTGCTCCAAAGACTCCTGCAGGTATTTATAATAATAAAGAATAGATAAATCGGTTTCACATACGCTATCTTTTCTGTTAGTGTGACTTTAATTTTTAATCTTATTTATTTATAGAGCTAAAAGCCTGGCAATCAAAGGAAGAACAAAGACTGAAAGTAGTTCAGCGACTCCAACAACAGTATGCTAAGGACTCGGAATCAAGGGCTGAACGTCAGCAGCAGGTAGATTATTTATTCATATTATATTCAAAGAATATACCTTATATCTGTATTATATGCTCAATGTATATTATTTATTCTTTATACTATTTTTAACTTAAAATATCCACTGTAACTCAAATAATGTGGTTCTTTGTATCAATCATTTTATATCATTAAATGGTAATTCAATACTGTGATATTTTGGCTATTTGTAGCAAGAAGAAGAAAAGAAAAAAGCTCGACTAGAAGAAATGCAGAAATTAGCGGGGAAAGTAGATCTTGGCCAAAAACTTGGTGAAGGTGACAGCAAGAAATCCCTCAGACCAGGTTAGAACATCATCTTGACCAGAGAGAAAGTTAGAAATAGAAACTAACAAGCTAAGGACATTGTACACAGTAGGATACTTACCTCGTTGCGTTTTGCAATTAGCATAATTTAATTTATAAGGAGATTGATATTGACAATCATAAGATAAAACGTTCTGTGATATGTATTTGGCTTTCAAATGAAAATGAAAATATTTTAAAAGTATCTTTTGAAAATTAATTGGATAATAGAGTATAATCCGTTGATGGGAGACTCGGGATCGTCTGGTCGAGTTTGTTTCCGTAGACCAGGTGGGGGTGGTGGAGGATGAGGTTAAGTTTGCGCAGACATATTTATCCTGGGAGCTGCATAATTACCCTGAAGAAGATCCGACGAAGAAATCTTAAAAACTTCAAGGTAAAATAATTGCCAGTCATGTCCGCATTAGTGACTATTGATCTTAGGATATCATTCTGCGCCAGTTTGATAAGCTCTTAAAAACGAAAACTATATGAATGTAATGTTATATTTCTGATTCGGTATTTAATATTTCCAAGACCTGTATGTAGATTACATAATCAAGAGCTCTGTAGCAAAAGCCAAAAAAGTGAACGTTTTCGGTTAAAATGCATGTCATTTTCTTTTGTGAAGCTGCCTGTGAAAATGGTCATACCATGACAGGCAGCGGATGTTTTTGTGAGAAATGACAAGCATTGTACAATTACTTAGCGTATGGTATATTAATCTTTTTTCTATGCTGTCATCTAAGCAAAGTAATTCAGCTAAAAAGATGTCTTCTAAATAATTCTAAACTCATACTTTGAGTAAATCAGATAAGAATTTGACGTTAATTTATCGGTTCAAGCTGATAATAATTAGGATTCGCAGTGAGTCTTTGTACCCGTATTCCATTTAAATCGATAAAACATGGAACGAATATATTACCTAATTTTTACACTTAAAAATAAATTCCTATTGTAAGCATTTGTGGTATAAGTTTGTCAATACCGTGGAATAAAGTTCAAAACATGCTGAAGGAAAAATTAATTAAGAAGCATTACGTGCATTTATTTATTTGTCTTGAAAATGTAAGTTTGGAAAACTGAATTTTTTGCAACTTCAATTTTTGCCCAATTTCCTATCTACAACCACACTTATGCGAAATATCTGAAATATTCGTATCTGAAATGATTTCTCGTCTTACCTCGCATGTTTCTATTAAATATTCAAAACATCGAAATAAACCATTTTCTTCCCACTCACGAAAGGTGCCTCAAAAACTGTGTTTGTCCAAATTTGAAAATACGAACAAGAGATGGAATCGGGAAATGAAATAAAAGAAAACAGTGTGCATCAATATATCCCACTTTCCTTGGATTCTTCAAACAATGTATCTTCGCATTTGTTTGATATAGAATAATCAAGTTTACTTGGGTTTTTAATCTCACTCTTGTAAACTCATATGAATAAAACAGTGCATCATAAACAACTCAAGTACACATTTCTGTTATAGGCGGCTTTATAAAATAATTAATTTTACGTACGCCTTTAACATGTATAGCTTCTAATTTAATTCTCGTCTTCCGACAAGTACGGTGCACCTGCCCACAGAATCTAATGCACTGCGTACGTATTTTTGCTATCCACAAGCAAGGTTTTTCTTTCCCCAATGAGAGTCACGTTGCAGTACAATTAATCAGTTAATTTGCAAGATTTTTTATCGCACCAGGCAGCCACGTAAAAACAATTAGATAAAATAATATCCCTAAAGCAGTACTACCTGAACCTGTGCTGCAGCGTATTGGCAGACTTCACACAATTGCAGTGCATGCATATCTAACCAACATGTATCTAACTAATGTCTTCTCATGTAAAAGGTAAGAGAAGAAAATGAGCCACTTCCGTGTTCATTTTTTTGTGGTGTGTACGAAGGATGGGCATAATCCCTGGGCAAAGCCACAGCAAGAGCTTCCAGTTTTTTGTCCCAATGCAATCAACCAATATAAACGGAGGCGAGAAGACCCTTCTGGTTCGACCCCTTCCAGAACCAACCAGTCTAGTTTAACTTCCTATCTACGCATTTCTCACGTACAATTTTACACATAAAATGAAGTAAGTAGCATTCCACTGCGTGTAAAACTGGTTTCTATTCCTTTTCGTAATGCGTTCAGTTTACCTTTTCCATTCAAAATTATATTCACTCCATTTCACTCATTTGCTGTAGTCGCTATCTCCCATTTCAGATGTATTGGGCATTGTGAGCCGTCGTCAATCTGCCTTAAATATTTGATTGGATTTCCCGATAAAATTATTTCCATGAATTATTATTCAATTAAGCCAACTTAATGCTCTGAGAGTGCCATCCTAAAAGCCCTCGAGGCTAAATATGTAATTTTATAATGGACATTCCCACTGAAAATGAGAACATTAATTGAATGAAAATTTCCGTCGGAAAAATGTAAATTGAATACATTTTTTAAATCGCAGATTTGTAGCTGCAATATATTTTAAATTGTCAACATTCAACTGCAATTAAAAATGCACTTGCATTACCACAACCAAAAACATACTTGCGGAATTGTTTTTACATAACTTTAAACAATGAACCACTCAATACCATCAGTTTCTGCAAACTTTTTGCATTCTGGAGCATGTTGTTAGGTTGTTATCAAGTAAATGGGCCTTTATAAAGTGCCGCAGAGTATCGATCTGCCACGTGAAAATTACCATTCTGGTATCCGCGTAGTTAAAAAATGATAAAATATTTACATTCTTAACCAAGTACCTAACACGTATCACTTAGACTGAGCATTTGAACATGTCTTAAAGTAAAAGCGTTTTCACCCCGTCCACTCAAGTACTTGCTAACATGTAGTTCTTGAGTAAACGTAACTTTATAACGAGCGGAATCCATATTGATGCTCGTGAGGTGAAAGACAAGATAGAAAGTTTTTACTGTCTTCTATTCTTTTACCTTATGAGAATTTTCACAGCTAGCAGCCGCCCTTCATGTAAACAGATAGCATCGATAATTGTAAGCAGTTGCTAAACGTATTGTTACTGAGCAGTTCAATTTTATTCAGACATGAAATTATTCTTAGTTGTGGGGTAAAGTATGATTATGATTATTTTTCCGCTTTCTAGCTACTCTTTAAAAAACTCGATATTTGTTAGGTTTGCAAGGTTTCACCCCTTGCAGAATCTTCCTTCTAATTTAAGATTTCTCTATAAATGTGCATTGTGCACCTTACCAATAATTTGAAGTCTGTACGGATCTAAGAAATGAAAAGTTTGTAATGATTTATTGATGAAATTATTTAGGCATGATACGGTACCGATATCAGTGCGCATCTGCACATCCGCAACACTAAAGCACCAAGAAGTGTCCAGTAAGAATGAATAATTTTTTTGAGTCGAAGTCGAAGCTGAATAAATAGATTTTTGTTTGTCCTTTGAATGGACTCAGAAAGTGATTAAACAGTGACTTCTGTGTACACTGTTTTAAAGGGATTTTGCCAGGTGCTCTGGTTTGTCATTATCACATTGCCGATTATGATGTGCTCCGTCGTTGCTAGAACATGAAGCGTGAATAAAATCGGAACAATAGTCATTTATGAAAAACTGGACACAAAGAGAGGCAGATGGACAAAAATCTTCAAACACATACAGTGATCACGAAATGTTGTTTGATGCTATTTGCAATGAGCGTCAAAAGGGGAGATTCATATTGTTTTAAAGATGTGATTCATTGAATTGAATCACTTTGCAGTTGCAGGCTAACAAGAAAGAATGATAATAAGCTTTCACACAGGACAAACAGTTTTTACATTTTCTTATGCACATAACGTAGGTACGTTACAGGAAATGTCATCCCTACATAAAATAGCTACATATTACAATTATGGACGAATCTGGATTACTTTTCTTGCCTTATTCATTCATTTGATGATATAATGCTATAACCTTTAGTATCGTTCAATGGACTAATAAAACTTAACTTTTCATGACGTCCCTTTAAATCAAGTGCAAAACAATTGTATTTAATAAAGTTATTCAGTTTTTTGGCACAAAAAGGCATTTCATATGCGGACATTCTTTGCCAAGTATGAGAGTTTATCCACAGCCTTCTTTTATTTACACTCTTGTAAATATGAGTCGGCTCTGGTTTATCATAATACAGCTTGCAACTTTCGAACAAGCCATATTCACGGAAAATCACCACCTCTGTTGTCAGTTACTACAAACGATAAAAACTGCATTGGAACCAGATAATTCACCTAATACAATACTCATCTTTAAAATATAAAACAAATTTTATGTTGGCGTAATACTCTGAAGAAGTATAGTTCCAATAAAATTATAGCAGTAGAAATCAGTATAATAATAAAACATTTATCAAAATTTAAATGCTGCAGTTTGTCTCTAACAGGGCAGAGCTACAATTACTATAAACATGTGCATTAATTGTGAATTGCCCAGTAATTTTAAACGTCTTTGTATACTGTTGACTGAACTTCGCATCATATTCATATGTGTACGCTTTTCGTAGCGTCAAAACAACCCCTTCCTGCTAACCCGGCTGAAAATCCAAGAAAGGGTTGATTGGCTAACTGAATTCTTTCATCTAAATCTTTCATGTTAAAACAAAAGCACGATTGCATCATTAAGAGTTCCTCTTCTCAAATTCCTCCTAAAACAATTCAAGTAATGTCTCATTTACTTTATCCATTTCGAAATCTTTTATTTTCACAAAGAGCTCTTTCAACCCCTTGAGAAGCCAAAAGTGCCTACTTGTCTAATGAATTTAGCTCATTTTCTTCCGTTAGGGTCCCTTTCAACTTTCAGCGAGAAGAACACGGAAATACATGCAAAAGAACAATATTCCTGTTGTGTCAAGCTCTCACCAAGCCATAAAATAGGTTCCCCGTTGCAACTTAAATGAAAGTAGAAAGTTGCTTGATTGTTTGCTTGCCCACTCACACATACCTCTGTTCATGATCGACATTTCACAATAGTGAGCAAGTAATCTGGGCATATGCATGCATATTATGCATTATGTAAATCTTACAACACTCTTCATTGGCACATATCAACTTAATGCATTGTGTAAAACTGGGCATATTTCTCTTATACGTGTTACGTTGTTTTCCTCAAAGCCTCCCGTGGGGAGTTTCCCTTAAAAATGGGAAGTTACTCAATCCAACCTATTGAAACGCTCAACCCCCTTTTTATTTCGAAATGAGTGGGTACACAATGAAGGAAAATACCGCAAACAGGGAAGGGATTCATTTTGAATGAATAAAAAAAAAGTTAAAAATGAAAGACCGAGAAGGGTAAGTTGTTGCTTCCACTTTTCAAGCCAGGTAGCAGCAAACATTTATATTGGGCAAGGTGATGATGTAACGCTATCTGCATGCGTATTCTCATCTTCATTTCAGTACATTCGAAAAATTATTTAAAATCCCAGGACTAGTTTCAGAAAAAACAAGGAGCAGCACCGCATGAAGATGTCAATTAACGATCAGGGGAACCCACAAAAACTTTGAGGATGGCACATTGATGTCCCCAGAAGCAGATTGAGACACGCATGATTTCTCATGCTTTATGAATAATTTCTTCTGAGTTTAAGTAGAATTATCCACTTTATTATGTAGATTGCTATTGCTGAATTTCTTATACTTTATGATGCTCTTAAGGTGTAATAAATTTAATGAAAGTGTAGTGTTTTCCATAGCTATTCGATTTGATTTGCTTGCGGTGTTATTGATCGGAGACAGCAGTAGTATAAATTAATTTTTATTTTTTGTTGTTGCTTTCACTGGCGCTTCACTTGATAATGTTCGCCGAAAAGAAAGATTCATGTAATGCAGGATTACTTGATTTTCCCACACAGGTTTATTAGTACCAGAGTTTTTTTTAAATATAACAAATGTTTTATTGGGAATAGTCAATAACTCAACAAAGAAACCTCGTTTTCGCAATAACCGTTTGATCGAATTCATAACTTTTACTTATACAAATATTACTCGCAATAAGAATAACACTGATTTATCTATGAAGAAATGTTGTACATAACAGTTCTGAAAACTTTTAATGCAAACTTTGAAGTTTTTTGAATATTAAATTAAGGTAGCAATATCAACAGTACATGCCTTTCTTTTTCGTTTAAATAACGAACCGATATGTTTATAATTTACAATCATTAATCATAAAAGGAGCAAGTTTACAAAGTAATCAGTCGATATGCAATCCAACTCCGTTTAAGTATACCTAAAAGGTGTTTTCGCTTTACTTACACTTTTACTAAAATTAGATATTAAGCTGTTGTTGGTTTGTACCAAAATGTACATCATTTTAGAAATTGTCTACTGTGCAATATTTAAGTTTATTTCAAAGCAGTTATCTATATAAAATAAGTTGGTCTGTCCTATAAAAGTATCAGTTACATCAGTAAGAAAACACGACTAATTAAAGAACATTGATAAATTTTTATATCATGTTACAACACTTTTTTTCTTCGTAGCACACGCGTACTTTTCCGCAATGAAATTGGCCATTCTAATAAATAACATGTGACATGTTTTTCCATTAGATTTTAATGGTTTAAACCTTTTACAGTGTACAGAAAAATAATATTTTGGACTTATAGCGAGAGGGTATATCACATTATCGCCTTCTCTTCGGCTTCCGAACTGTCAAATCGTATTTTTGCTGAATCTTAAATTATTTTTACATGGAAGAACTAAACGTAATGAACCAGGCAAATAAAAAATATGTGTCTTGACATGAAATTTACATTTGGTGGCCCAACCTGGTTTAAATGTGAATTTGGAAATCCCAATGCAATTCAAAGTACAAATAATATGCCTACGTGCTGCATTACTATTTTGGCTCTTCCGAAAGAAGTTGTTTGCGCAAGAAGAGTTTCAGGAGTAGCACATAACAAGAGCTATGAGTTGGGATTTCCAAATATGTAAAGTTAAAGTGCTTTGTTTAGGCATACATGCTGGAGACGTACCGTTTAGACATTTTTATGTCATAAATTTTTTATTATGTTGTAAATGATAACAATCCAGACAGTGAAAATAAGTTGTGTAATATACGAGAAAGTTCATTATACATGTGTAAAGGTGAGGCTCATTTTTTATTTTCTTGTTTTCTTAAATTGTGATGATAAATTCTCGATCACTCACACCTCACACAGACAACTTAATTTGTATAGATATTTGCAGATAAACACATTTCAAGAATTACAAACAGTACAAAAAGTGTTTCCCTCTCCCATCCCAAATAACACGTTCTATTTTTTAAGTCATAAACCAACTCCTGCGGAGTACTTGAGTACTGCAGAAAAAGCCATTGATCCATGTTTGCGATGCTAACAGAAGGTTTGCTGCCGCATCATTTTCCTTTTTCGCCCCAAAAATGTTTACCTGCTGTAGGTACACATATGTTCTCTCTTCGGTCTTGTGAGCTGTAAAATTTATCACAATTTTCTTTTAGCTCCTTTTCATAAAAATGCATCTGTCGGCCGCTCTTAAATTACAAAACAAACACGATGATACTCACCTTTGGAGTTTACAAATTAGCTACAATTTTTTAATTACAAAGCAGGAGAAAATTACACAAAATCTTCTACTTATCGATAACACTTGTTTCCTTCTACCTTAAAAAATTCCTTAAACTAATTGAAGTTATTGAAAACCTGTCATTACTCCACTAATCAATTACCGCACGCTACATCTTTCCCTCATTTTTTAGCTACTACAACTTTAATCTAGGCATGCAATTTTGTCATGAATTTTATTTTGTGGTACTGCGTGTCATACGCGACTCCAATTAACTAGTGACCTTTTTAAAAAAAATGTCAATACCTACAAGAAGGTTCCCACCCAGAGCAAAATTATATTTGCAAGCTCGTTAAAGATAAGAAGTGGGATAAACATAGTTAAAAATACCGTAAAATTCATCTCATAAAAATTCGCTTGAATCTTAACGGCTTATTCGTTTCAGAAAAGGAAATGCAACTTTAGGTAACTCTCGTTTATATAGTGCAATAAAAAAATAGATGCCTATTTTCCTTGACCGGTAGCAAAATAAATTACCTCGAGACTTATGAATTTTTATTCAGGTTGCGGACGGACTTTATATAAATCGTGCTGATAGAAAGACCGATGCTAGTTTGCACATCGTCGTGGCAGATGTTATGATGAGCAAAAGACAACTGCAATATGTGGCAGACGTGATAATAGTAATTGACAGGCTGGGCACAGCAAACAGCCATACTTGAGTTATTACGTACCTATTTATAACACGCTAACACATCCAAGTGCAAAATAGAAATAGAGGGCAGAGAGGGAAACACGCAGTTCGAAAAAAAGAAAAAGCGACTCTTCAAAACTCAAAGAAAGCAGAGCATACGAATAGCGACACTTTCGTGTAGGTATATACCTTAGAAAAGAGGCAATAACAGGACATGAGCTTTTTTACGCGAAACTCAACAAAGAGAAACCAGCACAACACCTGGTTTTTTGACATCATGTGACCAGTGAAGTCTTATTCCTTCACTCCAACTCCAACTCTTCTCGCTATTTATACATTCATCATCCATTATAAAAGAACGATGCAAATTGCTCCGCATCTCTCATCCAGAGCCGATACAATTCATTTTTTGGTGAGTGCACTCTCGCAACCTCCATTTCTTCTGATAGAGCTTATTCGTTCCATCAATTGTGCCAGTTGTTCTGTTAATGTTTTCAATTACATATTTTCGCATATAGAAAAAAAATAATTAAAAAAATTCAATTATTTTACTCAAGCTAAAAACAATGCGTGGTGGATAGATAAAGGACACAAAAAGGAAAATGTCAGTTTGCACATACGTAAATGGGTAGGTATGCGATTTAATTATGCTGGAACAACATTGAGGCGCATTTTTATTTAGTTGAAGAAAAATAATACGTTATTCAGAGCTCTCTAAAGCTTTTTCTGGGTTACATCCTCTCGCACAATACCAACGATAACAATACAAGCCGTAATGGAAATGCACATTTTGGAGCAGCGAATCCGGAACAATGCATATTTTAAGATAGCTTTCGCTCATCAATTTTTTTTCAGAGTATGAACCGGTACGTAAGACAAATGCGTCTTTGTTTAAAGTAGTTTTCTCTCGGAGCTTCGATTATCTGCGAACAGTCATATCTCATATCAATATCATAGTTACTCGCCAGAGTAAGTATGCTCGTTCGCTATCACTTTGTTCGTCTTTGGTGTATTCTGCATTTGAATTCCAATGGAAAAGCCGAAAAAGGAGTGGAAGCGTGAAGGGGATGGATGCTGTTAGTGGACAGAAAAATTTAGAAGAATGGAATGCATCGAAATTTTTTTATAACTGACTGACAGAAAAATCTATCTTTGAATGGGCATTGTCCGCCCCACAATGACCTAATAACTAGGATGACCATTGGAAACTTTCTAAAAAAATATTCTGGACTTTTTTTATCTAACGGTGAACAGTCAAAAGGGCGCATTTTTATCACAAACAACTTGATTATACCCTATGAGTTTGTCGTGGGAAAGCCGTACTTACTCTTCAAAAGAAGTGACCAGTGTCCACTTGTCATCTTTATGCTCGTAGCCAGACCAGAAATCGATGTATATGAATTGAATTTTTTAAAAAATAGATCTCTGAAAATGAATTCATCCCTTCATTCATTCATTAGTACGCTCCAAGCAGGCATTCCGGCTGGATAACTGTTGTGCGCATCAGGATCGGCTTGAATCCAGAGCAGGTTTTTTTTTGCTGTAGCAGGAACATCATTTTATTCCTTTGAAGGGTGCACTTTTTGACTTCACGATATGGGTCCCTTACAATCTCTCCCGTCACTACTTTCTGCTTGTCAGCCACGTTGTTCTCGTACAAGCTGAGGTAGAAAAAGGGATGGATGGAAAAGTTGAAAAAAGTGGTTGTTCTTTGTCTTTCATCCGTGAACACAAGAAAAGGGGCAAACTGAATAAAGTACAAGCAACTCTCACTTAAAAAATCGCAGAAATCTACTCTCCGCAGGAAAGTTATAAGTGAATGTAGCAATGTAAAGCAGACTGTTTAAAATGTTTCTGTAATGAAAGAAAAAGCGCAACTTGAATTTTTGTGAAAGTTTTTAATTAGAAAGTGTGAATGAGCTTGGGAAACTTGTTTGAGCTTCAAGTAAAAGCGGTTTTTCTTAGGGGGTTGATTTTTATTAGAGCGCAATATACTAGAAATTACTTTGGATTTTTAAACCATTAAATTTCTCACACTTTCTACTTTTCTGGAAAAAATCCTCCATTATTTTCACTTAGGTAAATATTTTGCCAATAATCTAATTTCATTCAACAAATGTCAAAACCGATCTAAAAAAAGTGGGGCAAGTTAAAAAAAATTCCTGCTTCCTCCATTCAGCTTTCCTTCAAAACTGAGGCTTTATTACCAGCACGAATTATTTGTGGAAAAATAAAAAGTGCATTTTGATTTTTGAATAGAAATAGTTTTATTAAACTTGTCAACAAATATTTTTGTACCTTTCACGGGTTTTTTTTTCATATTATTTAGCTATTGGTGTATAGTGATTATGCTTATGTGAAATTTTGTCATCTTCATTTGAGGAAACATTGCACATTGCACGCATTGCATAGGTACTTACTTATTAGCTACTTCGGGGATGGTAAAATATAGATTGCTGAGAGTGAAATGATTGGGAGGGAGCCTCATTATAATCCCACAGTTTATGCGTTTCTTCGGAAAAAGTGAAGGAGTCCACTAATCGCAGCCGCAATTGGTGAAAGCTGAATACGAAGTTTGTAAGCCGACGTCCAGGCCTGAGAAGCCAACCTGTGAGACATGAAATATTAACCTCACAAGTTAGGGTCTCAGGGATTGGAAGTCAGCTAAACTGATGACTCGTCATAAATCCTTTCCATCCTGGCTTGGCTGGCGTTTTCTCTGAAAAACATATCTTAAAACTTTTCCACCCGGAATTATAGCAAATATTTCAATCTTTAATTCTTTAAAAATGTAATATCGCACAAATGCATGTGCTATGTTTAAAATTAGTTTTTTAAAACAAAAATACGTAATTTAGTTGAAACGTAGATCCATGTGGCGTAGTCTTCAAGCACAGAAAACTTACTTCATGGTGTAACCCAGTTAAACTCGCCGTTCTCTGGATTTTTTAATTAGGTGGTTAATTTTTTCTCATCCAGGCTCTCCGAGAATTCTTCTCTAATTCAATCACTTTCCGCCCGTCCTCTAGTATCATCCCACTTCCTCTCTGAACTCTGAAATAGTATTTACACATTGTAAAGCACAGTTATTTCCACACTTCCGCTAAAATTAGTCACCAACTATTCCACGTTGCACCGGTATGATTCATGGAACAAAGGAAACTATGCATCCTACTGAGAACGAGAGTAACCCAAAGGAGAGCATCAATAAGAGTCAATATTTTTATTAGCCAAAAACTTACAAAATTTTCAGCGTGTCAACTTAAAACTTGTTCACATGAAATTTTTGCATGCGTTGTCAGAGCAAGGGCTTTTGGGAAAAACGACCAAACCACACATTCCATCATTTCAGCCACCACCGTACCGGCCGACAAGGATATTACATGCTATATATATGCTTTTTTTTCTTGTACAGGACACATGACAAGAAGGATATGCATGGACGATCGGTTCACTGCTTGACTAATACTTTTTCGCGTTCAGTTATGTTTCAAAGATAAACCAATGAACATATATATATCCTTTATCATTTATTTATCTTTGGAAGGCGAGTACTGAGATTCTGGCAGGACTGAAAAAAGAGAGATTTTTTTTTCTCCACCATGAAAAATTCTCTCAGCATCACATCACATCACATCGTATCTATTCTGTTTGTAATCGCCATAATTTTTCTGCAAGAAGGATGCAGTGATATGTACTTATTCTGATTTCCTTTAGGTTGCGCTGCCTTAATCTGTAATCCCATTTTACGTGGCGCGTCCACCACAATGGCAAATCACGTAACACAACTTGCTTCAAGAGACTTCAACTGCCAGCCTCCTCCACTTTGTCCGTTCTACACTGTGTAAAATTGAGTTTGGCTGATGTTCGCAGTGACGGGGACATGGTGATGATGTGCTAAAAGGAGAGATGATGAGCAAAAATTGCCAGGCCTTATTTTCTGAGCGTTGTTGGGTAATCCGGCTCAAGATATTCGCTATTTAAAGAAAAAGGAGCGCGGGTGAAAAAACGAAAAAAAAAATCTTATAGTACCTCAATAGTCTGTCTATACGATTTCATTTCAGGATGGGGATGATGATGATGAAAAAACAATAGCACAGCGTGTACTACATAAATCTCGCAATGCCAGTCTCACTCCGGCTCCTTTAACGAGTAAAGAATATTTTTTGACTGTGGGCTTCATTGACTTTAAAAAGCATGGTAATGATAACGATAATAATCTCATCTCAAGCTTGATTTGTCTCGGAAAGATTTACGCAAACCTCTTTGGAAACCAGTCGGGAATACATGCAAACGACTGCATCACTAATAATATCTTTTGTGCATGAAGGGAATAGGGAATACGTTCACATGCGAAATAATTTTTTTTACCGATCATGAGCATTTTTTATTGCTGAGTCTTCTCAGTCTCATCATCCCAGGCATTTTCGTAGGCACCATTTTTAGCCAAAGTGAAAAGGGTGCTTAATGATGGCGATAAAAAACTAAAAAGAAACGTTTTGCATGGCTGACTAGCACAATGGATATGAATGCATGCATATATTTATATGCACAATATTGCAACACGTTTAGATTTTTGCTCCATGCTGATCTTGTGCAAAATCACACTTGTGCAATGAGACATGTTCTTATTACTGCATTTTAAATGAAAAGACATGTACTGGTACTTGGTCGTATCACTCTGTGCCAGCGCCAGCACATTTTTGGTTTAAAAGAAAGCCATAAGCTTTCTGTGTGTAATAGTATCGCCGTCTTGGTCTTGGATTATCAAGGGAAATGCTTGTATGGTGTAATACCAATACCCTTTATGCACTGAATTTAATGTCCAAAAATATTTAAAAAAATTGTTGAAAAAAGTAAGGGTCATGTCTGCGCTGACTTTACTGTCTGGCTTTTTTTTTCATAATCATCCAGGGTCTGATACGCGATATGCTGTAGTACAGTAAAGTAAAAATAAAAGTTTGTCGGTTGAAAAGATGCATTCAATTTGCATTTTTTTTTAAATTAGCACCTAAATTTTATACCTATCACTGGGATTTGTGTATGCGTCATAGTAGATTTGTGTGGAGAGGGAGCAGTGTAGTATCCTTGCATAAATTCAGGTTGATTCTTGAAACTTCTGGGATGAAATTTATGGGCATGTTGGTGATGATGATGAGGAGGAGGAAAAATAAAATGCTGCCTGTTTTACTCGCTATATTTTTTCCAGTTTATAATTTCCTTTCATATTATGTTTTAGTAGACGTTATTGATGCCAAAGATTACTTTTTTGAGCTGTGCAAGGACCAATACAAAAACATTTTTTTCATTTTTGAGGATGCAGGTGGTTATATTTGTAATGATAATGATGCTTTCCACATACATACATAACCATACATATTGAAAAGTTGTTTTGTTGTATTGACTGCATTTTTAAACGCTAAGATGCACATCTTTTTTAAGCGTACTGGACAAATTTTTAAAAAGATTTTCTGCAAACAGCCATACATGCATTCATTAGTGGTGCACATAAATCTAAAACAGGAAGATAAACGACTTTGCCTGAAGAAGCATTTTGAGAGTGGTGAGGGGGTAGAAGACGCTACCATATTTCTGTAGAATTTTGAAAAAAAAATTATTTTCAAGGAAGCATCGAGAGAAAATACTGACTTGACTAGCCCAAGTACCTCGTTTTTCCATAGAAGGGAGAACCTATTAGTCATCAAGAGATCGTTCGAGATTTTATGCGCATTTCGTCTCTAAAAAATAGCGCATCCTCCCCTAGTATTAGCTAGAAGATATACAAGAATTCCTACAACATATATCGCCACCTGCTATCTTTTCAACCCTTGCATGACTCTAACTCAGATTTAATTAAACTCATAATTGGCAGTGGCATTTGCAAAAAAGTAAATAAAATCCATAAATTGGGATAATGAATGATGTGTCGGGCTTTCAAAATGTGGTACACTACACAAAACTTAAAGTGGCAAACTGGCGTAAGTACGCAAGACGCTCCATTTTATTTAGTTTGGAATGAAAAGCTATATTCATGTGAAACATTTTGGTAAATTATATTATAGACGACAATATGGTGCTTGTTTTTTTTCTTTTCTAGGGAATTCATGACAATTTTGAAGTATATAGAAAGGGGCAGGCAGGTCAGGAAGTCGTTGAATTAAATTGCCCATTTTTTAAAAAGTAGAACGCCAATATAAATTGTATTTTTTGAAAATATATTTGCAATTTAGAAAGATAACCCGCATAAGTTTTGTTTGCTTCCAGATTAACTGTTTGAATTAAGATGTGACTGTATTCTCAAATGAGAAAAGCCGTTGCGTTGTTGTGTTGTATTTTGCTTTGGCTTAAACTAAATTTAGGTACACACGAGTGAGCAAACCCCCGTGAATTAGTTGCTTTCCTTCTTTCTTGTGGGCTGAAATTTTACCAGCGGGCAAGACAAATAGGTATTGCACCGACCCCCAAATATTTTTGTAAGAAATGGGTATTTGAAAAAGGCTCGGCTATGTGTCACGTTGGTGAAGCCTTTCAGTACAAAGCATTACGAGATTGATGCAAACCATGAATGATTTTTATTCCGACTGTATTTCAACTCAATTCATAATTCATTGCATTTACATGCCAGTGAGATTCATAGATATTGCCTTATGCTGTTAAGAAAGTGGTGGATTTTCCTTGAGTGCCATTGAAGAAAGTGTCAAAAAAATTTGGCCATTGGCCGGCAAATTAATTTAATTATTGGTTGTTCCACTTCATTATGAAGTTGCATGCAGCACGGTGTGTAAAACTTTATTTTCTATAGCATTTTCCATTTCCGAATTTAGGCGATTCAAGTCATTAGGGTGAATTCAACCTCAGAAAAAGCGTATGTGAAATCCCGACTCAAATCATTTTAAGTTCGATTGTAACATTTGAGGGAATACAGATTCATAAATACCTGCTGGGGTCCCCTGATGTAGCTACTCGTTTTATACAGTTGCTTGAAGAAAGCTCCTATGAAGCTCTAAAACGATGTACGCAGCCTTCTTTCAATTTCAATTTCAGTAATGCCTGGGTATGAGCTCCACTTTGTGCATGCCGCCGTTTTTACTGGATATTAATAGCGAAAGAGAAATCCTTTCAAATGCATTTTATGTTATAATATTTGCGCATCTAAAATATCAGGTATTGTAGTGTATGATAATTTATAATCCGAATTATGTATTAGTCCATTATGAAAAATTTACGGTATTTGCAGGTAGAACTTTTAGTATGAAATAGTGAAAATACTCGACGCATTCTCTACTTTCCCCTAGCATTCATATCTGAACAACAAATGGCTAGTGACTTTAAATGTTCGAAATCGGAAGGTATGTGCAATATATGCAATATGCATTAATTTTCACCGTGGTCATTATCATGCATGTGCTTTTCTAATTTATTGTTGCGATTTGCAAACTATGATATATAGAAGTGTGGATACTTCGCTGATTCATAGTGGTTCAG
The DNA here is from genome assembly GCA_027744115.1 of Acrocyrtus sp. NNG-2020. Classification (NCBI taxonomy): domain Eukaryota; kingdom Metazoa; phylum Arthropoda; class Collembola; order Entomobryomorpha; family Entomobryidae; genus Acrocyrtus; species Acrocyrtus sp. NNG-2020. The sequence goes on from JAHZND010005343.1 coordinate 41,406, forward strand.
TCCGGTCCCCTAGTAAAATTACCTAAATCAGTAGTTCTTTTGAACTCTCTTTTAGTAGTATATGCTGTAAAATTCCTCTTCGTTCCGCAACATAAATCTCTGTTATCATGACCGCTGTCACTTTAGTGTGGACCCAACTTATAATGTCAGTTTTTGACAAGTAATTGAAAAATCATCTATACTGGGGCATGGGCGCGAGAAAGTTTAAAAAATGATGTTTGCAATAATTTTAATCAAAATGAACTTTAAGACTAATGTAAATTATTTTATTGAAATGTTTCTATTATTATGATTCATTTCTCTCAAAGCTTCAATGATTCTACAAAAAAAGAATTCTGTGAAGGTTCTAAATATTTGTGGTTATTTGGGTCTGGGTTCTTGTATTTGAATTCTAACCACACAAGTTTAGTCATTCCATTCACAACTCAGAGGGAAAGTAAAGTGCAGCTATTGAAGATTTCAGACTTTGTATTTTGTTCGTGTATTTTTGTCATCCCGAACAAATATTTATGATAAGTGAATAATATTTTTACATCTGAATATGAATTCGTATGATTATGCTGAATGTGTTCGACTATTGCTGAAAATTGAAAGAGCGTGAGCGTCCCAATGTAATCAAGCAATGTGATTGAAGGATGGTTTCTTGTATACAATAATAAAAATTTTTTGTTATTTTTTATTAGTAATTTTTTATTCTATTTAAAATGGTGCTGTCTGAAAACGGTCAGTTGTAGAAGTGTCACTGAATATTTTTGTCACCTTTATTTTCTTCGTTGGGTCTGGGTGTTTCATGCAATGAATGTCTCTGTTGCATTGGACGGCTCCCTGAGAAAGTTAGCAAGCTGTACAGTTTCGCCCTAAGATTCGATGTAGTTCTCAACTATACAACCCACTACCTCACACTGAGAGCGTCAAATAGAGAACTGATAGCAAAAAAAAATGTTCAAATAAAATGGTTTCAGATGGCTGCTGATGTGCTGCGTAAAAGGTTCTCTTTTTCTATATATGGCATATCTGGCAAATATAGCTGCAGTAAACCTGCGAGTAATTGCTGGATTGGCCAGCTTGTAAAAAAAGGACCTGACTACACAGCATTATTTTTCCCTTCTCTCAATCCTGCACTGTTAACTTCTATTTTTAGTGTCATTCTCTGAGCAAAAATTGAAATATTTCAGTTTAAATAAAGAATAATAAAAAGAGATAAAAATTACTTTCAGATTCAGAGGAGCTTGAAAATAGAAACGCTACGGCTAATTTGCCAAGTTTATAGGATTCTAAATTTTGAAATGTGAAAAAATATAGCTGAAAAGAACTTCTGTTAAAATATCGATAGATCTTGTCGCGAAATGTATTTAGTTACTGCTCATGCTAGAAATCATACCCGGTGGGTGTGCGTGGAAAGTTTTTTTTTAAAATGATTAAGCTTTATACAACAAAAGTACCTTTTTCATTCAGGATCTTGCCGCGTCCATCATCACTCTCCTTTCTCGCTCTCTTCATTCCTTACCAAAATCCTCAATCCTCCTCGACTTTACTCTTTTTTCAGAGGTCATCATAATCGAAAACTGCATAACAGAAAGAAAGTTTTCTACATAGGATGGATAGGGTTTAACTTTTATGCCAGTTCTTTTGACAATGAATGAAGCCCCAGACAGATGGACGATGATGCGAAGTGTATTATGGAAGTAAAGTTTTCAATTACTGCTTCATGCAATCCACAGAAACAACAGTCTTTTCGTCATTCAGTACCACAGTCCAAAATAAAACGTAGTAAGTCTATTTTTTCTTGAAAAGTCAGCGTATTGGGGTAACTTGATATCAGTAAAAATATGTAAGGTATTTTACAATGTGCAGGATTGAGAGAGAGATAACAATTTTACGTGTAAGTACGTCTTACAAACTAGTACACATCTTTTTAGCCTTACTCCGCAGTACATTTCTTTACATTGATTTCATTTTAACATATAATTAGGAATACATTGAGTACAACGCAGGCTTCTACACTGCGATAATTATAAATGCTCTTGAATTAATGTAAACAGCTACCATTAGCTCAGAGCGGAAATACGTAGTACGTACACTCTTAATCCATTCATTTTACATTATTGGCAGATGGGCAGTGCTTAGAAGACGAAGAAGGAGGAGAACTTGATGCATCACCGGAAATCTGAAGCAGAGCTGCTCGCTGCTTTTCTGTGTGCAATCTAAAATCCTGCAATGACTCGAGTGTACGCACAATAATTCCTCCGCTGGGATGGTGATGATGGGATTTTAAGTTGATTTAATAATAGTGATCGTGGTAAAGGTGAAGAATGTAACTTTTCAACGTAGACCCGTCTCACCTAACTTGTGATCTAGAATATGAATCACACAAGTTCGGTTCTACGGGTATGTGTTAAAAGTTATGTATTAGAGTTGTTACGAGTTAATTATCCAGTAGAGTGTGCTATCAGCGTAAAACTAGATGAAGTAATTTGCTGCGATGTCAGTGCCGTCTTCTTCTTCCACTCATCGCTGAGATGCTCCTTCTCCTACCATAATCTTCTCCCAATTATTGAGGTGAGATAAGTCCGTGGAGAAGTTAAAAGGCTGCGCACATAGCATCCATAAAAAATGATGGCTCCTGCGCTAGGAGGAAGAAGGCATTCCTTTACAAATAAAAAAAAACTAACCAAAAAGCTTATAAGCAGACCACTTCAAAAAAAATTGTTATTATTTATCTTGGAATTCCATCAAAAATAATTAATTAGTAGCATATTATTATTTTTTGAAGAAAATGGAGAGAAAGGAAACTAATAAAATTACCCGTTACAGAAATAAATATGAAAAAATTATAACATTGTTAAGATCTTGTGACACGAGCCATCAACACGTACTAATGAAGGATAATAGAGGTTTCGACGGTGCGGTCTGTTTGCAGAAAGGAGAAGGCCACACACATGAAACTGATAATAAAACCAGGAAGGAAGCAAGTTTTTTTTTCATTTCTCCATGTCGGCCTATCCACTTCAACAGGTCGGCATTCTTTTGCACTCAGCTTTTTTTTTCAACTCATTATTTCATTGTTACATCCCTCCTTAAGCAGCATCACCTCAGCTAGAGCCACCGGCGTGGTGGTGGTTGCAGATAAAAACAAGAGAACTGGATGTTAACATTTCGGTCAACTTTATCATCCCTCTTCTCTCCTCTCCATTCATTTCAGGAAGAAGGCATCTTCAACGAAATATGGGCAGCTTTTTTTTCTCCTCTCGTCTCCATTTCGAGCAGTCTTCTTCAGCCTGTCATCTAATAAATAATTTTTTTTTCCAGTTGCTCCACATCAAACTTCCTCCTCCTGGTGTGTAGTGTAAAAGGGGAAGAAACTTGAATTTTCTGTTGATTTAGGGCGATTTATAATAAGCTTGGATGGAAAGGTGCCGTGTTGCTGCTGCTGCCGCCGCGGAAGGAGAAAAAAGGGAGCAATGACTGTGCATGGGAGAGAAAGAGCACACACCTTAAAACAATTCCTGTTTACTGCTCGCCTTTTTTTTCTCCCTCTTCTCCGCTTCTCATCTCCTTTGAGCACAATTTATTTACCTGTACACACACGAATACATATATATCTGTCAGACAAAAGGGTTAAATAAATAGTAATTTGATATCATTCAGACAGGTATGCTAAGGGAGAACAGGAGGAAGCAGTAAACTAATAAATAAAAGAATACGTATAAATATATATACATATCCTTCCCCTCTGAATTCTGAACTGCTTTTTTTAAAGAAAAGCAGCATATTATTATAATGCCTTCTTTCAGCTAAAACACTTTATTTTTAGCGTTTTTCTCGCCAGCCTTGAAATCGCATACTCAGTTCACGTCCATCTACTTAAGACTTGTTTCAATTAAACCAACCCTCAACCCTCATTCCTCCACAAGTGGACTAAATGCTTCTGAGAAAAAGCCATTTTCTCCTTTGCTGGTGGTATTAATACTGGTGCTGGCGGTGTTGAAAGAAATCTATTTCTTCAAATCAAGCCCACACCACACACCACCACATTTACCCACAAACAGTAATTACTCGTGTCAGGGGTAAACTAGCAGGATAATGAAATGAGGAGGATCGCAACAAATAATCATGTTATGAAAATTCTTGTCGGTGTGATGATTACCGCACACATACTACGCTCCTTATCATCTTCCCCCTCCAGTTTTTTTTTGTTATTATGACATTATTATTATCATAATAAAAACTAACATGCTCCGCTCAATTTAAGCGACTTGCGCCTCTCCAAACTCATTAATAGGATCTTTTCTCTCCGCTCATTAGTATTGTTCCCTCTGCCACAACAGTAATAATTACGCACCTTATATGTACGCACTTCATCCTTACCTAATCCACTCTTTTCTCTTCTCGAGCTGCCGCGAACAATCAAAAAAAATTGTAATTCACTTCCTATTTGCATCACAATGCAAGACCTCACCGAGAGTGTGCGGCATTTAAACAGTTAAACTGTCGAGCAAACTAATACCTATGCAAATGACTCTTTTTCTTTTAAAAAATGACAAGGGAGAAAATTTACTCTTTTCCGAATGCTTCTAGATCATACCTATCACGTTTCAATTGTCATTTTAAAAAAAAAATTTTATTAACGGGACACAATCTGCATGAACATGATTATGCATAACAATTCCGATAATGATATGCATACCCGTGAAATCCAGAAAATCTGACAAAGGAGCACACACACAAACAACACTTTGCTCTTGTGAGCAGTACTCTCTCGCAGAACAAAGAAGTGCCCACCTTTGGACCCTTTTCTCCTCCTCCCATCCGCTAATTTTATGCGTGATATGCAAAGCACATCAGACAATAACTTTTCCTAGCTATTTTGCATAAGAATGAGATTGAAATGGATGGGGTGGAACTTTACAGATAGTAAATTTTTTTGAAAATAAAAAACTTCCGCGCGTATCTGTCAGTCCTTCCCGAAAGGGTATAAAAGGAGAAAATTAACCTATGAAAATTATCTTTAGTGGGTGACCCGAAAACAAAAAAAGAATTTACTAAAAGCTAATTGTACGTGACAGGTCATATTAATCATGCAAGTGAAAAATAAATAGTGGTGAAATGTGGCAGCTAATAACAAGAATAAAACACATTTTTGCTTTACTGCGTCGTCCAACTCAATTAAACTCATTAAGAGGTTTGCAGCTTCGAAGAGCTCATTAAAGCTTCTTTAATAGTGTGGAAAAGGTAATAACGATGGATCTAATCTCAAAAATATTTTTAGTGCGCAGTGCAAGATGTTTTTGAAACTGTCTTTACAGCCACTTTTTGATGACACTTGTTCGCGAAAGTATAACTTGGAAATAATTATCGTCATCCGCAATAGCAATTTGAGTTAACGATGTCACAAAAAAGCAATTTCCACTATTGGGAAGAGTGGATACATGAAGCTGGTGTCGCACCAAAAAGTTCGACGTGAGAAGAAAGGAATGTCTAGACAAAGCTCTTTTTCTTAAATAATGATGAGCACACATGCTGAGGATGAAAGTGGATGATATGACGAGCTGTTTATCACAAAGAAGTTTTATTACACTGCGGAATTCAAATCTTTATGGGTTTGTTTTTGTCTGACAAATTGAACCGATAGGGGTACACTCTCTATGTCGAGTGAATTCTCATGAGGACAGCTTGGAATTGATAATCCCCAAGAAAATTCCAAGAAGTGTTCACGCTCCAACCAAAAATCCCCCACTAAAAACCGCACTTAAGTAATTCTTGCTCGCAGTCCAACTAAAGATAACTATGCCCCTTTTCCCTTCCTCCCAACAACTCAACTAATAATTTCGTTGGGTTCGAGCTGTTTCCTTTTCTCCTTTTAAATGACGTGAAAAGGCTATACGGGAGAGGATAATACTGATAATTTGATAGCGTGTGTAAGAGGTTGTCGTGTGGATGCAGAAGAGGAAGAACATGACGTTATGATTCAGAAATGACAGCATACATTTTTAAAACGGTGAAGTATTAGCTGAAAAGTATGGAGACGTGTATCCCCCGCTCTTCCTTTTTCCTTCACACATGCTCACCATAAACTATTCTCTCAGACAGTATGTCGCCAAAGAACAAAAGAAATAGTGTGCACTCACGTTGCTTTCCCCTTGTGCTAAATTAAATTATTCAGACAGTTCTCAATTGCACATTTGCCTTGACATGACTACATCGCTGAATTTTTTTTCCTCATCTAACCATCAAGTGGGCAGTTCACCGTAAGTATATGGTTCAATCATGCCTCCTTTCCAATTTTTTTCCTTTTTGCTGGCTGACTGTCCGGAACAGAACGAAAAATGATGTCTTCTGGTATCGTCTCCCCAAGAAAAACTGAATTAACCACTCAGCAAGTATATATGCACGATGGAGTGCTTCCCTACACGTATTACATGCCAGTCACTCCATTTCAATCTATACTACCAGTCACCAGTCAGCATTCCACATTTCCACGTTCCATTTCTGAGATGAAAAATTTGTGCCCTTACCCCCACGCAAAAGACTCAATTTTTGAGTACTTTTTTTTATTTAATCACTTTTAGCTGTTTCCTCCAGAACAAGTAGATATTACTCGCGGATAATAAGTGGAATGTGAAAAGTGGAGGGCGACCGCGATCGCGATCGCTTTTCTCTGATAAATTGCGATTCAATCTTCTTAGTTAGAACGACTCTGTTAATCAAGCCCATAAATCAGCTTGAAAGAAGTCAAAAAAATTTTTTTGATGGGCTTGCTCGTTTTTATTTGGTGAGACATAGCAGTCCACCACGACGACGCAGCGCTTTAAGTAAAACTGTACAAAGGGAGGATTTTTTTAAAGTGAAAAATATTCTCGTCTTTTGACCGTTCCGCAGTGGTAGTAGTCAGTAGAGTGCATGTGCCGCGCTCAACCTTTCCCGTTGACTGCCACACTGCCACCGCACAAAAAGAGTATAGCAAATTCTCATGATTACTTTTTTTTCTTCATTTTTCAAACATTACTAATATTGTGCTGATGCTGATAATCACATTTTACTCCTTCCAAAGGGAAAGGATAGACAGAAAGCGTAAAATATTTTTCCTTGCATAACAAGAACACGCCACACTCAAGAAAAAAAAGTAGCCAGTAACGAAAGTGCCTAGAGATAATAATGTCCGTATAATGCAGTTGTTAAGCACTCCCATTTTTTATTGCAATTCCGATCCTTCCCCGTACATTATACTTGCTTGTGTGTCCTAACCCTCACATCATCGCATCGTCGTGTCCGCTTGAAACATTGCACATTGCACATGCGCATTAAAATAAAAGTTAGAGAGACGAAGCCAATAATAGCTTTATGAATTTAACCCAGCTCAACTGGACGAGAGGGCGGTTGGTGAGTTTTTTTCTATGCTGACGATGACGATGAGTGGGAATAGTGTAGGATACCTAAAAATAGGTACATTAGAAATAGAAGCTAGAGGGCAAGGCAAGGCTGGCCCGTTTCCTATGTAGATATTTTTTGGTGAGTTTTGTGAGCATTGCAATACGAGGGAGTGCAAAAAACTGTGGATTCGCGTATTTTTTATATATATTATATACTCACGGGATAATACTAAAAGCCTGTTAAATAAAATACGGGTACATTATGTACAAAAAATTGGAGTCGTGAATTCGTGATGTTGCAGAATGTGAAGTATGCCACTTTACACGGAGCATGTAGCATGTACACTTTTCTGTCACTTAACTATTGTAGCCACTGTAGTCCTTCCAAAATTAAATGGAGAGCTACATAAGGATTGCGTGAAAGCCGGCTTTTCGGGGCATGCAGTTGCACCGCTCTTGAGCAAGGCAGGTATTTTCTCGCTCCGTATATTTTTTAACTCTGCAAGTACAAATTAAGTGCGAAGTCTCATGAATTTCACCCATTATCGGAATAGAGGAAAAAGACTAAATATTGCATGTATCATAACATGCATTATGTAATATCCTCCTGCATACTACATGAAATAATATTTCTTCATGGAATATAACGAGCTTTTATGTGAGCAGAAAAGGGGTAGTCGTTAGAGGTGATTACATTTGTCCAACACATACATAAATGGATGCTATATGCAAGCTGATAATAAATTTTCCGAACAGATAAGGTCCGTGGCTGTACTATCACGATAACTAATGGGAATATTCTTAGGGCTACCAACTCTTAACTTAAAACTCTATCCGCCTAACAAAAGTGAAGTGAATTTTTTAGTGAAATATACTCGCTTATTTTTACCTTTTACAAGTCACACCCAAAAAGACCCAAGCCAAAGTTTATCTAGGAAAATAGCTAAAGCAGAAACCTATTAGTATAATCTTTTCACTCACAAACTTAATTGCTTTAATGTATTCAATATATTTTATCACAACGATAGTTGACCTAAGTCCAGAATAATGCATTTGTGATACACACTTTTGCATTTTGGAGCTCGGACTCTGTTCACGATGAATCATCGCATTTCGCATTTCACCGTTGTTGACATGCAGTCTGCCATAATCTATCAATATTAATATTGTATTTTCTACCTCTTTCACCAAATCGCTACGCTAGTCAAGTTGGGATTGCATTTTAGTTCCTCTTCCTAGTATGCATACTAGCTAGTCAACGTGGAAGACCTAAAATACTGAACGAAAATAATTTTTTCGTGAAACCTTGGACGACTCTACGGACCTAAGGTACCTACCTACTCTACGTAAGCTTAACCAGCTCAAAGCTTGCCGTTATAATTCTAGATTGTATGTATCCGATTTTTTAACCAATTTTTGTCTGACCCTTTTTTTTCTTTTACATGAATACTCAGATTATATTGTTTGATATCCACGTGCGGCCAGTAGTACGTCTACCCGTCTGCATACGTATTTCCGATATTCCGACGGACAAAAAGTCGGACAAAAAATTGGTAATTTTATTCCATGCTTAAAAAAGTTAGCAAAATGCGTTCCACCTTTCCTCGTCAACATTCCTACTCCTATATAGCGGTCGAGTACGTTTTTTTTCTCCCAATCCTTTTCCTTATTGTCAAAGGGGTACGCGCCATGTCATTATTTATGCTTATTGAAAAAAACGGCTTAAAGGTACAAAAAATATATAAATTTTCAAGTAAGATGAATGAATACCACTTCCTACATCACCAATACGTACGGATCCTGCCTAAACACACAGAAATACTTATTATCTTACACTTCACTGATGTAGCCATGTGATACCGAGAAAAGGACACTTTTTCTCTCACTTGCACAGAAAACGGGAGCCTTATTTTTTCTACAACCCTATCGGCAAAAAAGGACCCGAAAAAAATATCTATCCTCCACCGCTCACTCCATTTTTTATGCACGACCATACACTCTTGTGTGATCTACATGTTGTATCATTATTATTGTGATTACACACACACCCCAAAAAGAGAAAGAACCCTTTTTTATCCTTTATTCGTGCGGAGTCCACCCTTAGGAGTCCACACTTTATCCCTTTTTGTATTTCAGCTACACATTTTTCGTGCCTCTTTCTCCCTGTTCCACTACTTTTTTTTCGAGGTCTATTAAGGGTTTACTTTGCTGATCATGACATAACACAAGGACAAAAAATTTGTGCTCATTGTTCAGATCCGAACCCAATCAATCGGCTTGGTAATAATGTATTGGAATGGGTGATTGAGTTTTTTTTTCTCTGCTTCGCTCCACAATAATGCTACTAGGTGCAATATGTTGGCTTTTTTATTCATCTGCCCGTGGAGTGTACGGGAAAAAAGTGGTAAGTAAGCCATGAAAATATGTGACAAGACACCATACGTCGGCCGATCATTGACGACCGACGCACACATCCATCCATATTCGAATTTTTAATCTGGCATATAACGCACTTCACAGTAATAATAATACTCAAAGCGTAAAAAAGGGTAAAGATTGGAAGCTTTTTTTTACCAACTTTTGCGTCTGCGTGCACGCATACAAGTAACTATCTTTGGGAAATGAATGAATTGATGACGCTTTCTTTTCATATATTGAACCTTTTTCGTTATAGATTTTTTTAACCCTTACAAGTGTGTAACAAGAAGGGTTGTTGTTCCAGCAAAATCGTTATAAAAAATGTATTATTTTTTAAACCTTTTTTTCGTCCGATTTAAAATCATCATTGGTGGCAGATGAAGCAGCTGTAGCTTTAGGAAATAATATATTAACAATTCAAAAAATATATTTTTTAGAATGCTATTATTAATAGGTAAAGAAACGGAATTTTTTTACGGCAGTGTAACGGAATATTGACTACGGCTGCTGCAATTGAAACTGTAGCGAGTAGAAATAAAATGCCATACGATACGATACAATTTTCTTAGAAATTGTGACTAGCTCGTGCTCTCAACTTAAGTTTCCAGATAAAGGTATGATTTATTTATTAAAAAAAGAAAATTTTAAAGAGGACTTGCTTTTGGTTGAGCCTTAACGTGCACGGTCAGAAAAAGGCCATTTTGTGGTGTAGCTAGCATACTGCATTTAACTTTAACATTCGATTCGCACATAAAAAACGTGAAATTTGAACCCTTCGAAAGTTTCTCTTTTACCTTCACCATTGTCCATCTTCAATATGTCTTTGAATGACTGCGGACAAAAAAAAGCACGGCGGAATGTCGGCAAGCGCTAACCACTTGCCAATAATAAGAAAAAAATAAGATTTTACTTGGTTGAATGCTAACACTCATAAAATTAAGCTAAGGTCTATTATCCTCGCAACTTTAACTCACTTGTCAATCAACCTCATGGCTCCCCAAAAAATGCATGAGAGACTCCATATAAAATTAATCTTCCAAGAAGGAAAACAGATTTCTTTCCGCACCGGAGCTAAATGGTTTAAATGAAGCTAAGTGAGTTGAACAGTCGTCCCTTCCTCAAACTCAAACTCCAAATCCATTTTTATTTTTAAATATCGACCATGATCTTACCTCTAAAAATAGATGGCCTTGATAGTGTCTTTATTCTTGCAAGACGATCCACATAAATTGTGTTTTATAGAAAAGAGGAAAGGATAAAAATAAATTATTTGTGAAAAGTCTCTAAAAATGAAATAGGAGAATGCAACAGATGGACAGAATGCAGTTTTTTGATGTAAAGAAACTTTCATTCAAGATTATAAAAAAAATTCTTATCAACTTTACCCTATTTTATACGGAAAGTTTCTGCTCTTTTCTTTAAAAAATCAAATTTCTAGCAACATTCTAAAAAAACTATTCTTGCTTTGATTAGCTTTTAGAAAGACGTAAGTGCATTAAAAATGCTCTTTATTTTCACTCTATTCCGCTTAATCTCTCAACAAACTGAGCTGAACTTTATTTTCTTTTGTTGCGTCTGCCAAAGTGTTCTACACTGACCTAGTTCACCAAGTTTCGGGTTACGATCTTTTCCAGATAAAAGATTTAGTGGAGAGGATTCACCAAGCCATGAATGATCTGAACAAAAAAGAATTTTTTAAAGGAAAAAGCGAAACCCTAAACCAATCTTTTTATATACTGCACAAAAATAGAAAATTGTCTTTTTAAAGAGAAGGGTAATAGAGACCAGGTTGGATATTTTCTCTATTGGAAAATCCATCACATAACTTTCAAGAAATAAACCTTTATCGCTCACTGAAACTGAGACTGATAGCTGATATCGCGACAATTCTACTTCAGTAATGAACCTTTAACCTGGTCTCTCTGTCAAAATATAAATTCAGTTTCACATAAAAAACAAATTTTTCTTGAGATACGCTAAAGCACTTTTTTAAAAAAATGTTTAAATATTATTTAAAAATACATACTTTTAAAGTAACTAGTAGCGTTTTTACACCAAGAAAACTGCACTCCTTCAAATGTACACCTACCTAATTCATAAAAAAATATATCGCTCAGTTTGACTGCTCCTGATACTGAACAGATTGTCTGGAGACACTCCATATTTTTATGGACGTATCTGGCTGGAATTCTGGAGTAGTGGCACATTCCGTATTTTTACATCACCTTCAACAACAATTTCACATTAGGGCCATAATGAATCACAGAAAATTACAGTTAGTCCACCGAGACTTGCAATCTCTACGAGAGTCACCACAAATCACCATTTCCCAATATTTTTACGTGACGCACTGTACAATTTATTACTTGAGAGTACCTTTCCAAAAGGAAAACTGCTAGAGCAACTTGATAAACATCTTTCTAGAAAAAAATATCTATAAAATGACGCATGCTCCAAACGTTAACTAAGAGTTGCTTACTAAAGCTACAATGTCGTATATTTTACTGTCTGCGCAGGGATGAGTTGACCTGGCTGCGGCTGAAGTAGTAAAAGCTGATCTTTGACTAGACTCGGCACACATCTCACTCGCAGCTCGGTCTTCTGCGTATGAGCCGAGATATAATAATTTTTTAAACCCCTCATAAAACACTCCTCACTACTTCCTACTACTTTCGCTTTTTCGCTGCCCTTAATGCTCCCTCAAGTTTTGGTAATAACATTTCTTATCCTTAAGCGTAACAAAAATATGCCGAAAATGGATTTTTACAGCTATGACTGTTATCGTGAATACGTCAGGTATGTGAATGCGACAGAAGTTTGATGTAGCTCGCACTTCGGTGTGATGTGAAGAAAAGAATCGAACGATAATAATTGTCTACTTGAAGGGAGCGCAACTGAACTGAGACTGGGCTCAACACGAGAAATTAAAATATGCAGTCGGTTCCGCTTTTCGGATACCGATACTTTCTAACATTACCTAAATACCTTTCAGACGCTTATTGTTTACTGCTTTTAAGCATTTTCTTCCTTCCTACTTCCTCGTTCCGATGTTTTTTACTAACTTCTAAAGCAATGTTTGAAATTAGTCAATAAAGAATGAAAAAAGTGACAGGCACAAAAATATTTTCTTTGTTCACTTTGCCCACACTCAATCACCAAAGTAAAGCAATTTTATCCATTAAAAATCGGCGGTGATTCATCTTGCTTATGGATTGTTAAAAAACCAGGAAAACTTTCACACGCTCGGAGAAGTTCCTCTAAAAAAGTTATATCTACGGAAGTATCAAAGAATTCACTTTAAGGATCACACGAAATAACACCCTTAATTCCCCATTTCCGAAAGATTCACACAGGAAAAAATTATCTTTGCAGAAATTAAGGACAAGGAAGCAAGTACCTATTCATCTCTCTAAAAATACATTTTTAAAAATTTAGTTTGAACAAAGAGCAGTGCGTTTTTTATCCAGCACCTGCTTTTCATTACTACTTAGTGATGCCCTTTTCAGAGGACGAGTAAAAAACTCAAAACTTTTTTAAGAGGTAGGAGTACATCTAAAGATAAAAAAAATTATTCTTGTGATGAGGATGATGATGATGACTGCGATTTCTTTTTTTCCGTGTCAACCTTATTTTTATGCGTATCTTTCTCTTACTCGCCTGCCTTTACAACGTAATAAAAAAAATCGGAATTACAAAGTAACCTTACGCAAGGATGCCTATACCCTTCTGGGTCCCTCTTGTATCAAGAAGGGTCGGGAAGGTTAGGAGACTTTTCTGTTTTTTAAAAAATAAGGAAGTTTCCACATTCCCCCTCGATGATCCCTATAAATAGCTTCACATTTCATCATGCCTAAACCTACTTTTCCATTTTTTAAAAAAAGGGTCCTTGCCTGTCGGGTTTTTAGTTTTTCACAATAAATAAAAAAGCCAAACAGGAGAACCCTTCTTGCCAAACATGGATTTTTTTTAGCTGGGAGATGGAGAAATAAAAGATGGGAAAAAGTACAACTTGCTAATCACTAAAAACGCATATAATAACACGAATCATCACAAATCTGTTTTTTAAGAATAATACCACACCAAAAAACCGAAATCTTTCGTGGAGCGTAACTCACATAGGGGATCCAGAATTCCCACGATTTCCCTTAAAAAATAGTTCTTAAAAAACAGAATATCTCTAATACCGGCCCATTCATCATCACCTGAATCTCTTCATTAATTTTTATGCAACATTTTCCTGTCCCTATTTCTGAAATGAATTCCGGAATTAAGGATCCCGTGGAATATATGGATTTCCATGTGCTCAATTTTATCACAATACAGACAAGAAAACCTGCTTTAGAAAAAAAACTGTGCTCTATCGGAGTAAAAAAGTGCCGATGACTTGGGTGATTCTTTCATTTTTTTTAAAAAAAAGTATCTAAATCGCGTTTTTTACTTATTTCAAGCTAAAAAATTTTCTCACGAAATTCATTTCCCTTACAAAGAACTACTTGAAACATTTTTTACGAAAAAGATCAAGAATACAAAAGTTATGTACCAAAATGAATAAAAAGTGGATTTCGGATTTCACCCCAGCCGAAATAGCTATTTCATCATGCACAATTAAATGATTCCAATCAATTCATTTTTTTACTCCCCGAATTCTCCCTCTTCTAAACTTGCATGAGAATCTCCAAATAGCAATATTACTAGTGGCGGGTACACACATAAAATTTTTTTGTTAGGTATTTACATCACAACCACAAATACTTTTTTTACCGTGAAAAAAACTAAATCCACAGAAAAAACTTACATACCTAAGGTCGAACTAAATAATTTCCTCTCAGAAGATGCTTAAGGTATTTATAGTGCATGTTACTTAAGCACTGCTACACTTTAATTTGTCTTAAAGATTCCCGTTCCACAGGCAGCTACGTTGACAGTTTGTCAGATAACTTCATAAAGCACACTCACTGGATCAGCACACCCGAAATTACTCCTTGCTGTACCTTCTTCTTACACACACAGCGAAAAAAAAACTTCTCAAGAAAAAGAAAATTTTTTTCTTTGGAGGAGAGCAGGTAGCGAGAGTCACTGTTCTCGCTGTTACTCTGAGAAGTGTGTGTGTGCACCCAGAAACAAACAAACTTTATATACCTAAATGCTCACCACTACCACTCTCCACCACCACCAGTTTCCACTACAACCAATGAGTATCATTTTCAGGAGGAGAGCAACGGAAAATGTTCACCTTGTTCCTTGTACCACTTCTCACTGTGGAACATCTTTCTACTTCTTGCAAGAACTCTAAAGAACTTCTTCGTTTTTTTGGCCTCTCTCTATCTTCCCTCGGCTAATCTTATCTATCTCTACATCCACTTTACATTTAACACCATCAACCAACATGATCAAACACAGGGGAAAGAGAGAACTTCTTCCTCGCCAGAGTTAGATGAACGTTACGGCAAGTTACTCGGAGACGGAGAGAACTGAATGAACAAAAATTTCTACTTTGTACACTATGTGCTTGTGCTTTCTTATTGCTCTTTCCATCATTCACTTTACAAAAAAAAATTCCCTTCTTGTACTTTTAGCGTAATCACATAACTTGTGATTTTTTTTCTTCCCTCTTCTCTCTTTCTGCAATGAGTTCACGTTTTGCAAAGAAAAACTTTTTTTTCTTCTGATTTTTATCCAGTACAAAATGTGTGTGGCAAGTACCTGCTTACAATACATTTTAGCGAAATGTTACAAATGAAGTGTGAGATGCATTAGCTCCTTTCTTATCCTGAAACCATCATGCTCGACGACGAGAATTTATGGATATTGACAAGTGTACTAGTTACGAGAAACGCTATTAGAGTACTGGATATATAAATTTTTCTGAGTAGACATTTTTTCTAGCAAAAAAAAATTATATCCTCCTTTTAAAATATTTGCCCCTAGTTTACATTTCATGTACAGAAACTGAAGTATGCCAAGAATTTTTTTTGAGATAGTATCAAACTCTCTATGCTTTTACTGCCGATTTCGCTTCCTCTTTGAACAAAAATTATATATTTTTTTTGCAGCCCCTCGGATAAATGTGCACAAGCTCAGCTGGCTACAGAACTATTTCACTTTTTTTCGACTTACACTCTACCAGGTAAACTATATAGCAGCCGTTCTATTTCTCTGTTGTGGAGGAACGCAAAACCCTTAAAAAAATTGCTGTGCATAGCAGCGCATATTTAAAAAATGTAGTGAAATGATGGTTTATCAGCGTTTTCATGAAGGAGCCGCTGCATATAAAAAAACATGAAAACAATGCGGGGAGAGCCGGCCAGTTCAATAATAAACCCAACAATAGTCCTGTCCCAAAGTCTCAAAGGATATATAGCCTGAAAATGTAAGCGATATAGTTTATACTGCCGAGTATTTTAGTTTAGGACCAGGGACGAGAGGTATAGTATAATGATGGTGTTTATGGAAGGCATAAGAGTTTGATGCATAGCGTTTAATGCATTTAATCCAACTCACTTTACTACCATTATTACACGCTACTGAAAAAGCATTATTATTTTTCGCTGTGCACTTTTCCATTACTATTTTTCAGCTATTACTATACGAGCATCAGGAATAGCAACTCTGCCGAGAAGCGAAGTTTTTATATTGAGCTGTGCTTCTCTCACTCACTCTCTTCGTACAAGAATGAAGTTTAGGAAAAGCAAGAGCAAAGCAGAGCTAGATTTACTCACAAATTGAATATATTTTCCCTACGAGAGAGAATAGGAATGGGTTACTCCTTTACTCCTTTTACACTGCACGCTAAACACAGAGCGGCTTTCGAGAGCGGAGGCATTATTATTGCGCAAAGTTAAACGCTTAGAGCAAACCCTACCCCGTAGTTGCTAAAGCAAGTAAAGTGTAGGGCTGGCTGACTGAGTATATTCTCCTGAAAAACTGGTAGACAAAATAGAAGCCAGCCCGAGTGGACTAAACCATAGCCTCAGTCAAGTTGATGAAAAGTGTGCTATTCAATCCAATCCTGCATATATATCGCTTTTATAATCGCAATGCACACTCAATACTTTATAAAGCTTTTATGCAAAAAAAAATACTTTCATACTACTACTACAGCACATAGCTAAAAAAACATGCACGTTTGCAGGGTTATTTTTTTGTAGACTGTGCTTATATATCTGTAAGCCTGCGAAGCGGCAACTTGAGCGCAAACTGTCGTTGATATATTTTTTCACATTTGCATTGGGTATTGAACGCGCTTGTTTCTTTCACGGACTTTATTTTTCCTTCTATTACTTGTTAATTCTCATATAATCATATCTCGTCATATCTCTTACATCTCTCCGCTATCTATCTTTGTCTACTCTCGAGTGAAGAGAGAACTTGCCATTTTGACTAACGAGTAGTGAGATCGGGCACACACAGGGCACAATAATTTCTCCTAAACCATTCCATATTACATTACAATAGAGGCAAAACAGTTCGTCATCATGATAACAGAAAACAATCATTGTTTCTCCCAATTCGTTAGGGCTAGAAGGCAGGTTGGGCATTTTTTTGGCTGGTTGGAAGAGTTTTCTAAATTCTAAGTGCAGAAAACGGAATATGAGCCAGAGATAGAGAAGAGATCTTCATATGATTTTTAGCTTAATGTTCGTTTGCTTAAAAGCGCTGTTCTAAATTTTTATTTCTAATGGGAGAAAATGTGACAAGGAAAAAGTATCACAAGTATGAATCATCTCAAGAATAAATAATAACTCTTCTTGAGAAGGAAAAAATTATATACATGAGTATTAATACGTATCATGAATGGCACGATATTGAATAAAGAGAGTGAGGGAGAGAGAGGGACGAAGAAAAAAAACAAAACTGCATGAGATCTAATAACATCAGTGGAGGCGGCTATAATGCTATCTTTACTCCCGCGTCTTTTGCACTTTTTTTGCCGTAACGTCAGGTTGAAGAAGTTTCACTTCATTCTAATTTTCGCTATTTTCTCAAGCACCAACTCCAACTTCTGCATAAAAATTATGCAGTGTTGAGCACAACAACCGCTGCAGTGAACAAAGACAAAGGCAGGTTTTTTTTCATGAAGGAAGTTATATATACCTACGTGCGTACAATGAAAGTAAAAAAAAATTGAGGTGACTGTTCTTGCTGCACACAATAACTCGGTAAAATTCATATCTTTAAAAAACTCATTTCATAAGACAGCTGTTGCTAGCGAAAACAGTCGTACACTGCACTCACAGCAGACATCTCCGGGCATTTGCTAATTTAATCTGCTGATGGGATATCATCCATTTCTATTTCTACTGTTAATTATATATGCAGAAAAAGAAAATTTCCTTATCACATGACATGAGTGCAGCTGCTGCTGGATTATTATTGCACTACTTTACTTAAACTCGGTTCTTTTACAAAGTCATTTTACGTACTACTCTTTATTTAGCTATTTCACACAAGGACGCGAGACACGAAAGCTATTGCAAAGTGGAGGAGAGGCAATAAATGATTCGGTAATTAACCACTAACCACTAACTCGTACATAGGTAAAGTAGCAATTAGCTCGTAAAGAGCGTAGCCCACGTAGTTCTAATACATTTTATGGCGAAAGTGCACTTTTTCAAGAGATTTTCTCTCGGATTTAGACAGATTATGCAAGATGATCTCATCATCTCTTCTCCTGTTATCATGTGCAATGTGCAGCACACAGCAAGTTGAAGGTGTGCTGTACAAGTTTTCCACTGCTACGCGAGCAAGGAAGCGTGCTCTTAAAAATAAGAATTCGCTTTTAGCAGAGAGAGAAGTGCTTGACCGAGTGAGAACTGTGAAGGATAAAATTGCGAGGGAAAATCGTACGTTCTCCCAAAAACGTACATTTTACCATAATAATGGAATAATACACAATAATACGTAATAATGATGATGGCATGCATTTAACTGGCATTTTCCCTGATAATGATGCGCACAGCAAACTCTAGAATCACTTTATAAAAAATAGTACTTCACACACACAAGGTATGTGTGGAGATAGCAAAAAAAATAACTCAACTCACAATCAGCATATTAAGATTAGGATGAAAAGCGGATAGGAAAAAGGGGAAAAGCAGAGCTCTTAACCTTTTTCTTAAATCTTTATAAACAATTTAATCTATACTTAACTCGTTTTCTGGTGTGAAACTGTATTCCTTTTTATCCTTATATATCTCCCTCTTCCCAGCTACCGTATAATGGCATGGATTATAGTTGATAATGGGAAAAAAACGCAAACTGTGAATTAGGCAGGTTGCTCTTTCTTGTTGAATAGTGAGAATAAAAAAGTATTGTATAAAGTCATTCCGCTTTTGCATTCATTTTTTTCATATTATGCATAACTACTTACATTTATTTACACGTAAATTGCAGCACACTACGAAAAATTCCAGGAAATAATGAAGACTTCTCAGGAAGTGAAAGGGAAACAACAGGAGTCACGAGAGCAACTGTTGTTTGACTGACAGCTCCCTGCATAATATGCGATGAGTGAATGACTAAGTGAAGTGAGAAAGGAGCTCCGCTCCGGCCAAAAAAGAAGCGAAGAAAAAAAAAACTTGAAACTAGACCAGTGGCAAAAAGGCAAAAGAGCAGCTGCTTACATCTGGCTTTATTATTACTTTTATTATTATTATTAGATGACCAATCCCACCAGAAAAACCTATAAAGAGGAAGAAGAGAGAGAAACTTGCCTACACACAATAAAAAAAAGAGTTTTCGGAAAGGGTGGACTGATAATATGAGGTGAGCCACACCAAAGGAAAATACAAACGCAGCCTACTCTTTACCCAACATTTTAATGCATAATGCTATGTATAATATAATAATTGGGTTAAATTTGCAAAAATGATACTTATCTCATCTTTTAGATATGTGCGTAGTGGTAGTATAGTATCTATCTATCTATGCTGACTTTGCAGTTCGCACTCCGCACCTCACCAGCTCTTCATCATTCTCGTCCTCTATAGCCCTCACCCGATGATATACTGAATAGTGATGACGATGCCCTTTTATTGGGTTCACATGTTACTCTTGTAATTGTTAAAACTGTTTTTCTCTTTGACGTTTACAGCAACTTTTTGAATGATAGATAGTTCATAAGCTGGTAGCTGGTCAGAAGCGGACTACACACTCAGTTAGTATGGTCCCAGCTAGAGATAGAGTGGAGGAGAGGAGGCTACTAACCGTCAAAAAAATGTCAGATGCATGATGAGCACGTATATTTTTTTTGCCAATGCATAGTACCGAGGTGGACGAATAGTAAGTAGTAAGCGTGTTGTAAATTCGCTATATATTTTTTAGCTGATTGTGAGCTTCGAGGAAAATTGCAAATGAATAAATACTGTACTCTGTGGCCACAGCCAAAAAAGTCATGCCATGAGAAACGGTAAGATCAAGTGAAGGAAAAATTGATAGTGATGATAACACATTTTTTTTATTGTAAAGAATTTTCGGCAGTAGAAAAGCTTCTAATTGGAAATGCTTGGATTGAATTACGCTTGTGCGAACCATTCCAGTTGGAAATGATTACAATAAAAAAAATTGTGACGTCTTTTCCTTCTTCATTGAGAATATAAAAAAAATCTACTCGCGAGAGTTTAGTCAACCTTTCGCTACAGCTCCGAAATGTATATTTTTCCAGTAAATACATTTGTACTTTGTTGTGGATGGCCACTGTTGCGATCTTGCATATAAAAGTGCATTTCTTTTTCTGCTAATAATAATCTCTCCACATATGTATATGTAATGTGTACTGCAAGCAGCCAAAGTATAAATGCTGATGGTGGTGTGGTTTGGTATAGTGCACAAGCAAAGCACACACCGAGAATTTTTACCACCACCACAACATCACATTACACAGTATTATGCAGAGAGCACCTCTTTTACTCCTTTTTCGCGAAAACCTCGTCGTTTTGTTTTTCTTGTGCACATGCAATACGATATCTCTGCAAAGTGTAAGCACGCTGCGCTCTCCGTTCTAGTATTCGCTGATACTGTGGGACCGACCTTGCCTGCAAAAAAGCGGATGATGACGAAGATGGGAAAAGTAGAAGCGCCAAAATAGACTAGAAACACTACCAGGATTACCTACAAGATTGGAGGGAGACGACGCAAACACTCTGTTTGCTAATAGGTATTGAGATTTTGGTGGTTGTGGCGCTATGCAAAAAGCGAAACAAGTCACTTGCCACTACCACTTTTTTTTACTGAGCCATAATACTTACCTACAATAATAGCAGCGCTGTTGCGGTGCATGCGAAAAAATCTGAGATCTTCATAGGAGGGAGCAAAAAAAAGCTACAGCTTTTTACACTGACTCATACTCATCCATTCCAACAAACAGCCAAGACCCAAAAAAGTGATGAGGTAAAGTACATATGAAAAAAAGGTGAGGAGCGGCGAGATGCGAGATGAGCTTACTCTTTTTCATACATGCGCTTTAAAAAAGTATTGAGCTGATGTGAGTGGTGAGGAGTGAGTCTTCGTAAAAAAGTAGAAAAAGCAAAGTTACTGCAGATACGGTTAAGGTTGGTAACTGAAACAGCCATCACCACACCACACTACCATCACCGCTCTCGTATATTTTTTTTTCTTCCATACACGTAGGAAGAGTTACTAAGTACACATGTGAAGACGATGACGAACACGTTCTGCAAACAACAAGAAGCTGTGGAAGAAGACCTCTTCACATTTTACCATTACACAGACAAGCAGACTACTGTGCTTTGCTCAAAGTAAATGATTCCTTTGAGATGATGATTACCACGAGAGCGCCGAAGCTCATCTTCTCTTATTGTCATCTGTGTATGTTTTGTTAGACACTCTCTTTTAATGTCAGACATGATCAGTAACAGCATCATATCATCTTTTGGAAATAGCGTATCCGTATCCCTTTTGCATCTCGCACACAACAGCCCGTGCAATTTTCATATGTGCAAAATGTGAGCGAGAGATGAACCATAAAAAAAGAAAAACGGCTAACGATCAAGTATGCACAAGTTTGTTTCTTGTGTACTCCTAAAATTGCGTTTGCTGTGTAGAGATGAAGGAGAGATCGTGATTTTCTCTGCGAATGTACTTGCAAAAATATGTACGTGGATGGGAGAGAGAGAACTGCCTTTTCCTTTCTTTTCTCTCTCTTTATCCCTCTTCTCTCCCTCTCCTTTCTGTGAGATGCTTCAAGACATAAGAATATTCAACATCTTGAAGATTTTTTTTGATGTGACCAAGATGATGAGAAGAGCTTTTTGCACAATCATGTAATAAAGCGGAGATGCTCTGTGTAGTGCAAAATGCTTTGCAGATCTTAAGATGCTTTTTTTGGCCAGTGGATGGGTGGTGGTGGAGACAAAAATCTCTCTTTCTCCTTGTGTGCACTCTCACATTGTTTTCAATGCATTGATGTACAGCTCAGAAAAGAGCGGTTTTTCTTGGCTTCACTAACCAATCTTGGCAATGATAGAATTTAATTTTTTTAACGGATGAAAAATCGAAATTATGCTTGGAGAGAATATGAATGCTTCCATGAGATGTGAATGCTCGGAACATATATGCGGCTCAGATTTAGCGGAATACAAACTTTTCCAGCTACAGATTTACACTTGGATGGACAGTTCTCAAGAGTCAAATCTTGGAGGTAGAGTAAAAATTCTTAATGTAGTTGCTTAACCGGCAAGTTGAGTTCCGACTCAGGTGACTGAACAGAAATTCGAATACGTTATTGAAATACGAAGAAAAGTTAAGTGCATCGAGTGCAATGTAGCAGTACCCAAGTCCGTTAATCAAGAGTACGATATACATACGTACTTCCTATTTAAAAGATGAACATTTTTCTCCCAGTCAGTTTAAGTCTTTATTCTGGATCCTGGAAAAATACTCGACTGCATTCATTTTTGACAGTGAGCTCGTGTGGTCAGAATAATAACTTTTATTACTTGAAATGGGTAAATATACGGTTCTCTTAAAGAAAGGAAAAGTTGAAAATTTTCAAAGAAAACTTCAAATGTTTATTGCTGACAGTAATGAAAATATTTTGTAGCCAACTGGACTCCTATATATTCTTAACAGAATGTGCCAGAGTCACTCCAGTGACACTTGAGAGAATGCTCGACTGCTACCACAACCCCGTCCAGCCCGCTGATGGACGTACACTCAGTGACCGGAACAATTTGAGGCATGGGCAGGAGCTGATGCTGATAGTTGCCACAACAGTTCCTTCTGCAATCGTATCATTACTCCACCAGGATAGAATTACTTCATGCCATGTTATTTCCCTACAAAGGGAAGGATAATGGAGCTGCTTTGTTTGAAAGGGCCATAAAAAAAAGTAGACCCAGAAAAGCCGGAATGAAAGACTGAGCTTGTGCCCTTGCCATGATATTATCATGTTGCTGACGGCGGAGATGATACCTACAAGACCCTTGGCGTTAAAAAGGTACGCTTAAGAAAAAAATAAATTTTTTTGGTTAGGCAAGAAGGTAGATCCGGTTTGTTTTCTGTACAGTATTTCGTCACTTCAATTGATTCGTTTCTACCGTCATAAAATATCCAGCCTCCTTGTATGATAATAAAAATTAAGTGTTCTTTTTTATTTTCTCCAGTCGGCAAACCGAAACTCTTTTGTGGGGTGCCGTTCGGTTATGCAAAGAGGGATGTTAAGTGGACCAGCATCGCAATCAAATTAATTTTGTGTACTTTTCAAGTGACTGGTAGCACTGGCCGTGGGACGTCAGATGATTATCTCCCTATCGCTTATGCTGATCATGTTCTTCTTCACCAGGAATGATAATTTCTTGGACAAATCTTTGTCTTTCAAAAAAATTGCTCTTTCAAGCTCAGCGACAAAATGATCATGAAGCATTTTTTAACCCAAGTAAGCTGTTACATTTTGTTTAAGGTCTCTAAAATGCGAATGTACATATTTTAAAGAATGAAGTAGTGTATTTAAATTGACTTTGAAATCTTGCGGCTAGGTTTAAACTTGAAGAAATTTAGAAAACTGGGGCAATCTGTAGCGCCTGCAGATTTACTTTGACATCAATTCGAAAATGGAAACGGACAGCACAAGCCCTTATATCGCACTCATCTTGAATTTTGTCGAAAAGAGAAAAAATGAATGCAGGTACAAGAGATAAAGAATTAAATAAGGGTATGAGCGATACGAACTAATTTTTGGACGATACCTAATTGTAAAAGTAAAATCTGTTGACTTTTAATTGAATAGTGCACGCATAAATGTTCATGTGTGTACTTTTCTTTGTAATTTTCAGTTTCTTTCTGTAACATATAATTCAAGAAGATACTCGTCTGCAATTACTGCTTCGCATCAGTCAAGAAAATCAAGATTACCTGGTCTCTCGCTCGCATTAAAAAACTGGATTTGGGCACTGCCACTGCGAACGATACATATTAATGATTGATTGTGAAAGACAAAGTTAAGATGACCAAGTCAAGAAGACTTGCAGCGCACACATATTATGATGCTGATCAGTCAAGCAAAAACATTTACAACCCTGATAAAACAGTATCATGTAATTGCATTAATACACAACCAAAAATCAGCTCTCGCCATGAAGGATCACATTTCAGAAAGAAAGTGGACTTTCTAATTGCTTGCCCTCCCAAATGATCATCATGAGTAGTACGTAGTGAAGAGGCAGAGTAACCTTAAAATTCATTTACGGTAAGTGAAGTTTTATGTCCCAAGCTCATCTCTTATACAAAACTTTCCTTTGTTATTAATTTTATTAAATTTTAACAGAGTGAATAATTTAAGTATTATCATTTATTACATTACTAGTTCTTCCAGTTATTGTTGACACAATAGAACTGGGACGATGGAAGAAAGAAAGCGAGCTGCGTTGCAGTAACAAAAGAAAAGGGAGTACTGAACTGTGATGATCGAACAAAATCTGTCAATTTCAGTGATAGATTCACTCGCAACACTCGCAAAATTACTAGTCATCCTAGTCACTGGAGCGCAAACGTAAGATTGTAACAGCATTGCCTAATTAATTACTGAAAGTAATTCCGCATACTATTTCTAGTTCAAAAAGAGTTGCTTATTTTACGAAAACCTTAAAATTATTTTGAGAGAAATGGATGAATGCATGGATGTGAAATTTTATATAGCTGATTGGCATGTAGATCCCTACTAATAAAGCTTGTTTCTAACAAAATAATATTTTTGATTCCATTTTCTTTTTTCACGTTAATTTAACTTTTTTTGGTAATTATCCAAAAATTTAAAGAATTTAAGCCCGACTATTCTATTCCACAGTCACACCCTTCTTATTAAAGACAGGGTTGCGGTTTCAAAGCCGAATAGAGGGCTAATTTTTCAGCCGCGCACTCTGATCATTATTGCTTATACTCATGTCGTGTAGATTCCCATAAAGAAGCAATCGATAATTTATAGAGCACGCCAAGAGTCAGTTGGTGGTGTGTTACCGGCAACTCCCAGAACTGACACCAGACTGGGACAAGCTATTAAGATCACAGCGCAGCATTCATATGCAAAATTTCATTTTTTTAACCAGTTCGTTGTTCCCCACTAATTGTATGTCATGCAGCACCCTGCCATTGCTTCTCTGGAAAGAGTTGTGTTACCCTTTTTTTCGCGTCAAAGTCCTGCCATTTGCACACACCACGCTAGTAATAACATTTTCTCATATTAGAATCGTATCAATGAAGCATAAATAACTTGCAATTTGCATAATGTTGTTTTTCACTCGCAAAAGCATTAACTCTCCTCATGCCTTTTACCATTTACTTTGAATTGAAAGGAAGTATAAACTTGTAAAAAAAATTCTTTACAAATAATAAATCGTGAAATAACGGCATGCACTGCATTATAGTAATTTGTAATGATGGAGTTTTTTTGGTGTTTCAGAGAGACCTCAAATAACTCTCCATCCTTTCTTTAATGATAAATGACGGTGGTGGCTTGACTCATGCCATAAGTTTGTTCTTCATACGTTTGATTGCCGTTACGCGTCAGCCCACCTGAATGATAAGGAAGGGTGATCTATATATTTGCATATGAGAAGCTCTCGCGTAAAATAAAACGAGAGCGGAGCATTCATCATTATGATGTAATCATTGTGCAAGTGTCGATATAGCTGAACAGCAGATATATCTCCTTACACCAATAAATAATGATATTTTTTTTCTTGAGCTTACCCACCCTGAATAGAAAAAAATGAATTGGATATGTGAACTGATTTTTAATACAAACGGACTTTTTTTAAAGACTGCTCGAGCTGCAGCGATTCCAAAAAGATTTTTTTTGTATTAAAAAGTATCATAAAAAAATTTTTTTGCTTCCAGTTACAGTTTGTAATTATGGAAGGAGCTTTTCTGGCTGGCAGTGGCAACATGACTGCGTTATAAAAGCTATCAGTTTTTTTTAAAAAATGTAAATGTATGGCACTCTCAGTCTCAGCCTTACAGATACTTGAATGGGAAGGGAACGGTGATTATGCATTCAATATTTTTTGTTGAACCCTGCCGATTCTTCTGTATCGATCGATTTGTTTGAAAAAAGGTTTAGAAAAAATTTGTTTAGAAAATCCTCACACACTTTTTTACTCACCATTTTTTAAGGAGCAACTAGACTAGTCCCAAATTGCCCATGTAAATGAGCTCATGTACATTATGAGTGTGCTTGTGCACACACTTTTTATAAATGAGTTGAGCTCTTCTTATTTGAAATTTCCGGAGAAAACTCTCCCTCTCCTCTCCTGCTTGCTTCCTAGTAAGAGATCACATAGGGAGAACTGGAGCACAAGCAGATGCCGCACTGGAATTATTGATCGGAATCTGATTGAACTTTTTTTTTTGAGGAGGAAGAGAGAGAGTTTTAAATCAGAAAGGCGAATGACTATTTATATTCCAGATGATGATAGAAAGGCAGAAAATGCGCCCGTGTAAAATAAACAATAAAAGGGGTAGCGCTCGGGTGGATTCGTCTCTGACTTGTAATAACGAAAAAAAAATATTCAGATAGCATTAAAAAAGGCAAGACTTGAGCATATACTTATAAACTGTAAAGTTGATCTTTTACACTCTTTCCACGCTAAATCCAAATGATATGGCTTTAGTTAGTCAGTAGGAATGAGATCCACCAAAGAAACAAAATGGCAGTCTTGATTAAAATGAGTTCCGAATTCTGACAAAAAAATACTTCTTCACCCTTTGTTCTTGGTGACGCATCCATACCATCACTCTCTCGTCATTGCATACACCCTTAATCAGAAAAAGCACTAAAGTGAAAACTCCCACTGTTAATATATCACCAAGATGCATTACAATACTTGGTACAGGAGTAAAACTTCCCAAAAAATATATATATTTTTTATGTCGTACGTCTATTCTCTCTCTCTCTCTCAGGGAAATGGAAAAGTTAGAATGAAGCTGACTGACTGACACAGTAAAAACACATATTCTTTCAAATAGGCATTTATACGAGGAAGTGTGTATCGCAAACCCTTTCGTTTTCGGAAAAGAAGGGGAGAGAGAAAAAAAACTGAGAACAGTAGGTTTTTCACTCTCTCCCCAAATAAGTCTAAATAAAAACGATATACACGTTTACAACAAAAAAATGAGTTCGTATGGGGGACTCCTTCATAATATCCGCGCGTGTCGTCCTATCCAGCAGTAGGCTGAGAATGATCATTTGCATCCAACTTCCACCACCACCACTTCCTAGCTTGTTCCATCATTTCGGGGGAATACAAATGAAAATGAGGAAGCAGGAGCATACTTTCCAGTAATAATGAAATGAGAGGAAGGGAGAGGAAGAAAAAAAAAGTGAAAATGGTGGAGTGGAAGTGTTCACTGTACTTTGCCAGTGTATCATGGCTGACTCAAGCAAATAATAGTGCACTATTTTGATTAGGGTAGAGGGAACCCTATTGTTTTACAAAATGTTTTTAGAAGTTTAGTCTACTCCATTGTTTATTATAGGCTTGCTGAGTACTTGCTGAGTGTGGCTCTCTCTCTTTTTCTCTCTGCCATGCATAATTTTTTGTAGAGTCAGGGAAAAACACCAAAGTACGGCCATAATAATGAGGAAAAGTTTTTGGAACTGCGTAATGAGAGCCACTTAAATTTATTCCTTTCCATATAAATCCGAAATGGATTGTCGTGGATGTGGAGGACGATACACTTGGGGGTAGTTTTAAACTGCCTCCATTAGTTTAATTGTAAAAACCGTATGTAGCCATCTGCGTATCCTCCAGTTTTTAAGTAAGCAGAGCGCTATGTGAAGTGGCTCTATTGTTTTAACATTAATGCTATAATTGGTAAAAAAATGAATACCACAGCGTCTCCTCTATTACAGTACCGAATTTGTAGGGTGCAGAGCGAGGAAAATAATCTCAATACGTCTCTCTCGTGGGGTATGCGCAGAAGCATGGAGCCTAATAAAACGCGCATACCGCGATGAGAGTGGATCATAAATAAAAAAAAGTTTTGTGAAAGGATTATTAGTTTGTGGGAAGCCTCTGTAATTAGAACTAATCGTCTAAATTAAGAGACACTTTCGAAGATGTCATGAAAGTGTCATTAAGGGTGAAAATAAAAAAAAAATATATCGGGACAATATGCTAAACTTGTCCATTTCACCACTGAAAATACTTTTGCGATGAGCTTAGCACAACTTTCCCAGAATGTCAGTAGAAAAAAAAACTTGGAAATGTAAAATGTATATATGCTGAATACTACTACTTTTTCAACCTCTGCCAAAAAGTTCATTGTTCCAAGTATACACACGCTAAAATATTTTCTGACAGAGTGAGGATTACCTTGTGCAGTATGCATGTGTGGGTCTCTTTTTGGGATGAAATAATTTTGGAGACATAGTAAACCAAATTCGACGGAGGCAGAGAGAGAGAGAGAGTGAGGGAAATGGAATATGCTTTAAACACCGACTCGCACTCGAAGAAATCTATAAAATGTGGGATATACAGTAGCTTAAAAAATTCCGAAATGAAAATAAAATACACGCTCTACATCTATGTCCTCACCCACTTTTCACATAGCTATCAATGTAGACAAGCACATTTCCCGTTGTACTTAACATATGAAACCATGTAAAATGCTGCCGTTTACAATTATACTAGCACATGGATAATATATATACTCTCCACTTTTTTGAACGCGGACTCTAAGAAACCGGATTTATTTTTAAGATGTTATATTCATTCCCCTTCAAAAGGGATGGGATGAAGAAAGGAAGAAAGTTTGCGAGCATAAATAAATGAAAACGCTTCTCAGAATGAGACACCTACGCAAAAGAATGTAGGCTTTATACAATTTTTTCTTCTCTCTCTTTTCCTCTCTTGCTGCTCCCATTCAAAATTAATTTTTTTAGCTGAAATAGCTCCGCCACCACTTTCAACAACTTTTGAAAAAAACTCAGCTTGAAAAATGTAGTCGACTGATAAAAAGCAAAGTTATTAGATATGCCAGCACTGCTGCGACTTATGTACTCTGCGGAAGCAGACAGCTATCCAATTATTTACGGAACCTAATAATTTTATGAGAACAATTTGCAGTCCGGAAGATATACACTTCATTAGGGTGAATTACACATTTCTAATGAGTTTTTGTCTTAATGTAAAAAAAAGAAAATTATTTTTTCAATGTTTGCAGCTACTTATCTGCAATTTTTTTGGATGCTTCCGACAAAAAACAATTCCAACTCAAGCAAGTTTCAGAACTCAGAGGAGGGTATACAGAATGAAAAATTGCACGGGAAAGGAAAGTTTTAGAAGGTAACCCTTCAACTAAAATTAATGCTCATACATATCAATCTTACACTTGATATCTATGAGAAATAATTAATTTGAGCAATTACTTACGTGAATATTTTTTTTTCAAATGCTTCTCTCTAGACAGCTGGCTCCGCTTTGGAACTCATTTTCGGCCTGGAATTGGATTCTCCACTCAAGAGACAGGAGGAAGGAAATCATAAAGAATGTCCACTTACATTTATCAGCACACAAAACCCCCCAACAGTATTTTCCAATTAATGCTTTATGGTGTTTTCTCCTCTATAATAATCTTCATTGTACAAACTTGTACAAAAAATATCACACTCTTTGCAAAAACTAAAAGTGAACACATAATCACAAAACGATGTTTTTTCATTAAAGATTAAGTATCGCATCGACGAAAACTATGCTGTACCTACCAAGAAGCCTACGTGATTGGAAAGCATATAACCTTCTATCACCTTTCAACTATGAATATGTATAGAAGAGAAGCCTCCTGTTACAATTTTTTTTTTCTACCTACCACCGCATCAGACGAAGATGGACGCGTTCTTCTTTCCTCCTGCTCCTCCTGCCTTTTATCATCACCACGTACCGCACGTATCCTTTCTAGATGACGTGTCATCCCGTCCTATCATCGTCTCTTGAAAAGAGAGCAAGGAGCACGTGGAAAACAGGAGAAAAGGGCTTTTACCTGCACTTTCAAATTTTTCGACGGCTCATTATTGATAAGGAACTGAGGGAAGGAAAAAGGGTTCAAGACGAAAACAAGGGTTGGCTGAAGAAATCAAAAGGAAAACTTGTGGCTTTTCTACTACCAACAGAAAAAGGGTTTAATGAATGCCCCGGACCCTTCAAATCTATCTACACACCCTGCAACAAAGGCCTGGCCCCTTCAATTTAAATTTTTATGTGTATTATATTGTAATGCACTTATGTGAGCTAGCAGATCTCTTCAAGAGTTTACAAAAAAATACATGGCACGTGCTTCTTGTACCCTTATCCCATCTCCAGTTTTAAAGGGCATTTAAAATTATTTGCAAGATTATATTTCCCCTGACCTGTTGTAATTAGAGAAAGCCTTATCTAAAAATTTGTAATTGACTTCTTGCCAAGTTTATGTAATAAATTCTGACCTCTGTCAATAATTTATATGCGGCAATGTGAAGAAATTAGATTTTCCCTGAGATATATATCCTTTCTTTGCTAGCTATAGCAGAACGTGTTTTGATAATTTACTGGGAAAGTTTGTAGTGCTACCGGAATCACTATGTTCAATCAGTATTGTAGTGTGAAGCTACTATAACGGTTTGCTAAAAAAGAAAGGAGAAAGTTAGCGTAGAGCTGTTTTTAGCTTTAGTGTAATGTTGGCGTGGGGGTACTGAGAACTAAATATGCTTCTAAAAAGGCTAAAATCTATACAACGAAAAAGAGTGACTTGGCGAGGTGACGCTTCCACTCTAAAATCTGCATATTTATGAATCTACTCGATTGTATATAGGAAGGACTCTAACCCTAAAACAATTACATTGTACACGCTCACTTCACATACTAATCCACGCCATGATAAGGATTGTGGCAGAGGGGGAGGGATAAAATTATACCTAATCAGTGGAGACAGGGCAACATACATCCTCGTAGTAGTAAATATTAGAGATCTATTTAGTTACTTTTTTAGACAGCTATCTCCACCGCGTATGACATGAATGACGCTTTCAGCCTGTTTTTACTCTCTCGACCAACCACGCTTTACTAACGATACCGATATGATAATTTGAGAGTAAGATTGGCTCGTTTTTTTTCTCTCTCCTCGTAACAAACTAAATTCTGCTTATTTTTTTAATATCCTAAAAAAAAATCTAAAGGAGTAAGTCTAAGTTTAGTGCTGTGTATGTGTGAAGATGTTGGAAACTACTTTTTTTTATTCTCGCTGTCTCTAATCTGTAACCGCAGGAAAGCAACACTCACTCGCAAGCTCCACTTTTTCGCCTCGACTGTGGACAGTGAAGTGCAGAGTAGAACTCGTTGGAGTTGGAGAAAAGTAAGTGCACACTTTGAAAGTAGGATCAACTTCGTATATCGAAGTCTAATGACGGACTGAAGATATGTGCTGTGAGAAAAAAAGATTTGCCCGATGAAAACGGAGAAGTTTTTTTTTGAGGTGTACAGAAAATTCTCTGTGATCTGATCAGGATCGTAGGGTATATTACGAAGCCTTTATTTTTCCTAATGTAGCAGAGGCTATGTGTGCGCTTCTTATTTTTACTCATGCTACCACAACATTATAAAATGCATTGTATGATACAGGGCTTGCTGAGGATTCGTTGTCATCCTTTCTTATGAATTGTAAAAGTTGAGCTCGCGTATGTGATGCTGTGTGGCGATGTACGTATAAGATCGTGTGAGTTTTTTAAAGCATTGTGTTGTGCACACACACTCACACACGGAGCAGAGATACAGTTCATATTGCATCGTATCACATCAACGCAACGAGATCAGATTCTGGTGTTGTGCTTACGATTTTACTAGATACTCGCACAATCAGTTTTCGCTGGTTTGTATGTACAAATGCCTTCTTCTCTGAGAGTGAGAGACGGCTGTGGCCGTAGTATAAAAAGCTCTTTTTATTAGCTTTGTAGTAATAATGTTGGGATATAAATAATAATTACAAGTTTGTACTGCAGTAAAAGAGTGTAAGTAAGGATATGGGAGTAAATGATATTTGCCCATTATCAAACTAACCATTAGTGCAAGTAATGCATTAAAATAGGTGGGAAGAAAGAGCAGTTTACACTCTTCTCTCTCTTGCTGCTGCGGACAGCTCTGAGAACTGAGAGTAAAAAAAGGAGTAATAATAATAAGAATGGGCTTGATGCAAGCAAAACATCATCGTAGCACACTCGCCAGCTCACACACAAGTGGGTACAAGAAAAGTTCGAAAAAGGTAACACGTGATAGGGAAGAGGTAAATAAATTGTAAGAGAAATTCATAACGCCTTGTAAACCACCTATTTTAATGTAAAAGAGCAATTCATTATGTATGTAAGTTTTTTAGGAGTGAGGAAAAATAGAGGAAGAGAAGCTGTGTGGCTTTCTGTGAGAGCTGTTTTGTAGCTGAGCTTGAGCAAGTGTACGAGAAACGGTGTAGCGTTTCAGGTTAACTGCTACTCAAGTCCAGTCTCTTAATTTTTTTTACGCTCTTATCGTTATTAGCGCTAGTACACAAGCTAAGCTCATACCAAACACTCTTCTGAAGGAACGCTTTAATATAATCCTTTCTTTACATGTCATGTCCTCTTAAGGTTGTTTATATGGTTGTGTACACCACCAAGAAAAAAGCATTATTCTGTATTTATAGTAGTAAGCTCTGTGAGCTGCTGATAGAGTGTGGAAAAAGACGGAAGAAAAAAGTGGATATGCGTGAGTGGAAAATTAAAACAAGCTGATGGTTTTGCGGTGCTGTGGTGTGGTTGTGGTGTTTAGGAGTGAACATTACTTATTACAAGAGCACGAAACAATCATAATAAAAAAGATGACTTTGTTCTAATATATCAATTCTCTCCAATCCAGTCCACCAAAAAATAAAGTACTCAGAGCTACAGCCACGCCACTCTGTACGCAAAAACATTAGTGGGAAGAAGAGTTAAGAAGAAGAGGAGCAGGGATATTTCAGAGAAGAGAGGGAAGGGTGAAGAAAGCGAGAAAAAAGGCACAGGCAGGTTCATAATACTCGTAAGCAAAAAGGCAGAGAGAAACTGTACATTCGTGAGCATGCCATTATTATTATTAGCAGAAACAGTGGCAAAGCCAGTTTTTTATTTCAGAAACTCTTTTTTGGATTCACATATTGAGCAAGTGTTTTTAGGATGTTTTGTAAGTGATAGAAATAATGTAAGTAAAAGACGTAATGGCAGGATTGCATGAACTCATGCAGTCCATTTCGTTTTTTCTCAGCTACCTACCCAGCTATGCCCTTACAATTACGATATATATTTCTTGGGGTGTTCTGCTGAAAAAAGTAATTTTTTTTCCTGGGGATGGGCTGGGTGGCCACAATGATGATTATCGTACTGGGCGGAAACTTTACAGCAGACGAGGAGGAGCCCAGTTGAAGGTGTTACCCTTTTCTACGTTGTTCTCACATATCCACAATCCAACGTATGCCAGAGTAGTCGAGAAGCTAAGCAGGAGAAGACTGAGGAGTGAAGATGGAAAAAAAAACGCTGAAAAGAGTCGGAGAGCGAAACGAAGAGAGTCAGAAAGGAGAGAGGGAGAGAGAGACTCTTCTCGTTTTACTTACTTTTTACTTTCATCGCCGATTCTACCACCGTGCCACCATCGGACGGACAAAATTTGCTTCTGAAAAAGCTCACTCTTCTCGTTCAGATAACTCGGAAAGAGGACTCGAGAGTTGGTTACTGGCGGCGGGGAAACAACGCGTGCAGCATTTGTGGAGAGCGTTTTTTTACCAACTGTAAAGATGTTTCTTTTGACTGTAAACTTACATAAAAATCTTTGGATGTACCAAAAAAAATGTTTTTTATACATGAAGTGCCTTCCCACCGAAATAAATCATCCAAGCTTTTCGCTATCACCACAATTACAACTGAAATCAGATAAAAATTATACAAATTGCATTTTATCTATAAACCATAATCTTGACGGGGATCTGTTGTACGACTAAATTGTGAAAGCATACCTTGCGAATTGAAGAAATTTTTTACCAGGCCAGGTGCAAATTATTTGCAAGATTTGTTTCGAAAAGGTAGAATAGGTCCCAGACAAAAAAAAACTTGTAATCGCACTGTGATCGCTGTTGGGAAAGAGGTGATAATTCACATATAGGTAATTTTTTATTTCCGGTGTATTTTTTTTAAATTTTCATGAATGATGTCAGCATTAGAATAAGTTCTCAGCCTAATGAATCAAAAATCGCGCTTCAAACAGTCTGGCGCGAAAACTACCTGAAGGACTTTTATTTATGGCCCACTTTACAAAAAAGATTATTTTAGCTCTGGTGCTTGGTGAGTTGTGATTGATGCCAGCACTAGAGAGAGAGAGGCTCACTTATTTAAGGACTTTTGTCGTGGTGTCACCCCCAGGACAGAAAAAAAATATTAGCATTAGGTGTGCCTACCGGTGACGAAGCAAAAAGTGGAAACCAGTACACATTCCTAATTTCCACTATCAAGACGGCGACTACCAGACGCCGGTAGTTTATGGACAAGTTCGCATTCCACAAATACAACCGCTTGTAATAGACTGCCACATGGTTACTCATACGAAATGTGTCGTATGCTCATTTTCGCTTCACATTTCGTTCTTTTTAAATAGCCAACGGTCATAATAACAAATGAGGTGGTGGTTATTTTAGCCGCTGGTCGTACTACTCCTTATCCACACACAGCACAAACAATCATTCAAGCTTATTGTAACAGGTTGGCAAGTCACGAAAAGAAAAAAAAGGTGTTTAACACAATTATGACTCTTTTTCAGATTTTTTTTCTTTTTCCATTGAAGCCCAATACTTGTTATAGCCCTGCACTATTGCTATTTGCTATTTCAAAAAAGCTCTGTTCTGTGCTCAGCTATTTTGAATGTGAGACAGAGAAAATTAAGCGGATTATTTTTGGATATAGTATCAAAAATAACTTTGATGGACTTCTCCAATAATGCTCACACTTTAGCGCTATCCATCACGCATTTTTTTGCAAAGAAGTAATGCACTAAAAGTAATTAGAAATGCAAATATGTTCATTTATTTGCTAAGTACTCAATGAGAAATTTTGCAGTACATATAACTCACATTAAATGAATTTTTAGAGTAGGGTGGCTATTAACATAACGAGATGTGATGTGAGAGAGCACGCACTGCATATAAGTCCACTCATATAAATCCTTTTGACATCCTCGCATTACGTAGGCTTGCCGAGCTTTTTTTACAATCATAAAAAAAATCTTTAAGGCGGTATGATGAACACACACAGTGGAACGCTAAAAATACGGTTTGGCCGTGCATTAATTAATTTCATAGGTATGCGACAGCAGGCAAAAGAAAATTATTAACAGCAACATTTTTATGTGACACATTCCATTTGAAAAATGGTTAGCCGAAGGGAGGCCAGTAGCTCCTTCCAAATTCTCAAAGGTATGTTGTGCGTGCAATATTTTTTTTCCAGTGGGCTAGCGCCACCAAGCCATGGACAACGGTTGGCATCTTTTAGAGGAAAAAAACTTAATCTGCAATAGTCTCTCGAGAGCAGAGTAGGAAAGACGAAATTTGAGATCTGGCAGGTAAACGTAGTACACGAAAACATAGATAAATACCGCACCGAGATGATATGAGAGGAGTAGCAAATATCTGCTTTTCTACACTTGGGTGATGATTGTTTTCTTGAGAATATTTCTTGAGTCATGTGTAATCCAGTAGTGCTCATATTCTTGTATGACTGTTGATTTTTTTTTCACAATAACTTTTTTCCTTATCCTGAAAATGCATTAACACCAAGTTAAAATCTGTATCTGATACTTGGCACGAGAGTACATAATGATCGGTTGTACGTAATTGAGAAGTCGTGAGAATTCTCAAGAACTTACGTCATCCCGTAAGAATGGATTGATGATCACAGTTTAGGAGCAACACTGATCTTGAGCGTTCTCCGCAATAGCCCACCACATCACTTTTCCTCTCGTCCGTTACTGACAAAAATTCAATGAGATGAGAGACAGACAAATATTTACTAATTAGTAAAACTGCTTACTCTGTGTGGCTTCCATTCAGGATAAAATTAGTAGCCGCGATTTTACTAGTTTACCTTGTGGAGTAATAACAGCTCGATGAGTGCAGTTGACATTGAAAAAAATAATAATGATGGTTTTCTCCATTTTCTCGGGTAAAATTTCCTGGTGCAATTATCTACTGTGTTAAAAAATGATTGATAAGTAGCATTTAAAAGGTGTCGTGTGACAGTAAGTCTAGCTGAGGCAGTATCTATTACGTAACTATGATTTTTTCCAGACGGTCCAGAAGCTTCATTCTGACCTTGAAATCGCAAGACGAATCTCTCTAAACTACTGTATGTAGTAATGTGCAAGCAGATTTTCCCTACTTGACTTTACTTATCAAGGCAGGTTATCATAATCACATCATCATTATTTGATAACGATTTTTTTTAATTTAATGTGAGTCTGCAGAGATCAGATTAGTAATGAGCTTGGGCGTACCTATTCTTATTCGTCCATGATAATTATCCCAAAAAAGGATGAAAATCAGAAATTGACTGTGAAATTTGCTAATTTTTCTGACTAATATTTACTGTCCTTATTTTTGCTCACGTGGACACCAGCAAGCGCTAATGAAATGAAAGGGGTGACTTTAGGTCAAGCAGACTTATCCTCCACGGCTGAGTAATTGTGGTGCGCTCAGAGATTTAGGATTAAAAAAAATGAATGAAGCAATCACAGAATGTATGTCTGCGCAAAAATTTGGTGTTTATTGGGTTTCCATACAAAGTAAAAATAAATTCTGTTTGTAGTAGATGCGGATTGATATGCCAAAATCTGTCACCCATTTTTGATAAGTTGCACTTCAAGGCTGGCCATTTCATCATCACCGAATTAAATACGGTAATCATCCAAGTTTCATTCATTTTCGAGCTAAGCAGGTAAAACTTGCCATAAGAAAATTTGTGTGATGCGAGATGTGATGAATAACAGCATGCCACTGATTGACATTATGACTAATTCTAACACAGAGCCAAAAACATTTTTTTAGCTTCCCGTAAGAAAAGCTAAAATCGTATGTGCTTCTAATTATTACACTCCCAATCGGTTCTTGCGTTTCACCTTTACAGAATAATTTGATATGCCTCAAGAGTAACCAGCAAGATTTTGCCGAAAGGCTCAACAATCACTATAAATGTCATATATTTTTGCCGGCTCCCAATCCCTTGCAGTTTTCCATTTCTTATCCTCATACTTTACGCCGCGGCATACTAGTAAAAATCATATCCCAAAAAATTCCTTTTCCAAATCAAGGAATGTCTTACGATAAGAATTCCTTACCTACCCTACCGACCAGAAACATTCGTGTATATTTTTTTTATTAGCTACACCTTATTCAGTTCAATCTGTTTAGCTGTCTGCGCACTGAAACAATGCGTAAAAAATATTGAGAGAAAAAAAAACTGCGTCCGCAGGTAATTCACGAACCCTTCTTTTAGAATGGAATGCCATCATCCCAAACCAACTCAACGGCATTCATAATCATATTTTTCTTCTACCGGTCCGCACCCGACCATTCACAAAGAATTCTTTATGAATATGATCAGGAACGAGTAGCAACAAGCAACCAGCAGAGTTTATCCTCGCTACTACTAAGACGAAGACGTAAGACGCAAGAAAGACAATCTCACGTACTAGTCCCAAAAACCCAAACATGTAACGGACAGTTCAGCTCAAATCTCTGAAGATGACCAAGAAAAAAAAATTGTATATCCAAGAAAGAATCGTGATCTATCCATCTCGTCCTCGTCCACCCAGTCATCCAGAGCAAAAATCCTGCATGATATCTGCTGCGCCTGGTCTGGCAAGGCATTTACTCGACTATTTGTACAGCTGCAGTAACGAGCTGAGTACTAACCGACAAAATTATGCAAACACTCTGCGAAAATTGCAATAGACTGCTGATAAAATACAAAAGCTGCCAGTAACAGCTTCTTCGTTTTCTGAGCAATATGGAAATGCCAAAAAAATATCTATTGACAAGGCACAGCCAACCGTGCTATAATGAAATTGTGATCCACAATGTGTCCTCACTCTATTACGTACTTCTTTTTACTGGATTTA
Organism: Acrocyrtus sp. NNG-2020; assembly: GCA_027744115.1. Taxonomy (NCBI): domain Eukaryota; kingdom Metazoa; phylum Arthropoda; class Collembola; order Entomobryomorpha; family Entomobryidae; genus Acrocyrtus; species Acrocyrtus sp. NNG-2020. The sequence continues at coordinate 79,840 of JAHZND010005343.1, forward strand.
TAATTATTCCGAGAGTCTGCAAATTCCTGAAATTTTTCATACTAGTAATCAACACCCCTCATTTGAGACGCTGGGCACATTTTCAATACATTTTTTTGCCCAGGCTGTGCTATATATCTTTCCAATTCGCACTGTGCCCATTATTCTAATTGGCATAGCGAGTCACGATCAAACAAGTTTCCTCAAAATACGCACCAACCCCTACAGCTCTACTGTGTGTGTATTTCTCCGTAAAAAGTATTCTTTTAAAAAAAGCATTTTCCCTGCTACTAAATCACTAATATTGTTTGATAATCTTCCAATCAATACCTGTCCCCTGAATTAATCAAAAATGCCACAGTAATTAACTTTACATGGGTCCATTCCCTGCCAATTCCTCCCTAAAAAATATCTTCTGCAAATATTGAATCTCCAATTTTAAATCCGCAGCGTTTAAAAAGGCGTCCTGAGGATATAATAACGAAAGTTCTCAAATTGAGCACTTGATTACCTATATTTGAATAAAACCACGTTTTCTCTGACCGAAACATTAAGAGCATAACCATCTTCTACAACTTACGAATCATATAATATTTACAAAATTTCTAACCGGCGATGAAGTCCACCCCAAAAATTGTCATTATCCGGTACGCACATCCGTCTACTAAACGCTGCTTTGGGGACTGAAAGGCAAATTTGCATTTCCAGCAGTAAAATATATATGTGGGGTGGGCGATGCAATTCCGACTGATGCAACTGACGGGTACGTTTTTTTGTTTCACTCATTATTGTCTGTCAATTTTTTTCAACATTTTATTCTTTTCCGACTATTGTAATTGCAAGTTTTGCTCCACCAGAACAAAATAGTATTTATATGCACTGCACAGCACACAACGACACAACCCAACTTGCATTGTGCATTGTGCTCGTATCTGATCGCAGACCTGCTCAATTTCCCTTCAAATATACTATACAAGAGAAGAAAAAAAAATTGCCGGTTTGATAGTAGCTTGTATACTATAGCCGGTTGCTTGTTTTTGCAAAAATTCGAAGGAATGAACAATACCTACAAAAAAAAGATTTTCCATAAGTTTTTTTTAAAGCTATGCCATGAGAATGAGCCGACAACGGAGCGTACAAAACGTAAAAATGCACAAGTTCAAGCAAAAATTTCAGCAAACGAACATAGCAGCACCACAATCCACAATACTGCAAGCAATTTTTTTTTCAGTTGATGATAAAAAAATGCTGATGCTACTGACAAGACAATGATTTGAATGTTGGTAAAGGTGCATTTACAATATAGACAGAACCACAGAGTACAGTGGCGGCAGATGATTGCTAGTTTTTTTTAAGGTTTGGTAATATAATGTAATGTCAGCAATGAACCTCCAGAGATACATTATTATTACAAAAAGTTAGTGTGTATATTTTGTTGCAAAACTGCATTTCACATTTTTTTTCTGATTCTGGTACGAGACCGAGAATTATGTAGCTACTGAGAGGAATAGAAGGAGAAGAGAAGAGGATTTTGGAAGCACCCTCTCCTTTTTTTCTCTCTCCAAGTCCATTTACATTCCACTTTGAAACAATAAATCAAATCAGAAACATTCCTTAACAGAAAAAAAAGTTGGGATCTTCATGATGATATAAATAAATGATAATAATATAATGATGATGATAATTACGATGGTAAGCCAAAAGTCATTGTTCAGTGGAGAATTGGCGATTTTCTTATGGTAAAGATTGGTGAAGCTGTGCTGTAGTTGTTAGCGCAGCAGTGGATGGGATGAGGTGAGCTCTGAGTTTGAGAGCTGCTTCTGATTTTTGACTGTTACCTGTAGCATAGTAGAAAGGGAGAGGGGAAAATGGATGAGAGGAATGGGAATTTTTTTTTGCAGCTGGATGAAAGCATTTGAAATGGCTTAGCTAAATGTTTATAGCTTTAATTACGACAACTAAAAAAAGAAAATTATTTGGATGAGCACCGGTTTGAAACATTGAAACCCAGTCACCAGTTGAAAATGGAGAGGGATATATTTCATTTATCTTGAAAACGCGATATTTGCTTAGCACATGGCGGAAAATTTCAGGCATGCACGATACGTGTATTCGGGGCGCAAGTAGAAAAGGTAGTTGACATGAGAATGCTTTTGAATCATGTCATTTCGCGTAGTGGGTAATTTGCTTTGGCTTTTGCGCATAAGTTTTTAATTAACTGCTCACACATTAAATTCAACTTTGAACTTAATAAAAACGATTGTATCTGTCGTCCTCAACTGCTTTTTCTTTGATTCCGTACGCTGAATACTAAAAACGGCAAAGCAAAAACCAATTTTGTGCCTCTAATTACTGGCAATGGGATTTCAATGATGTATAAACCGGTGACGTCCACGGCATATAAAAATAGCTTGCGTATTTCACCGTTGTCACCTTAATTATGGTCATCCTTGTGCCTTTTTACCTTTTTATTTCCGCGCCCAAAACCTGAAGCTATTGATCTACCCGGACTGTCGGACTGTTCATTAATACTAAAAATCTAGGGAGGACAGCACCATTTAGCAAAAAAAATTGCTGGGTTCACAGCACAATGTATAGTGGCCCACTGAAAAACGACTTGTGCAGAAATAGCACGTATTTCTGAACATAGTCTTCACATCAAGAATCCACATTATAAAAAGAAGTGCTAACACTCCGCGAGAAATAACACTTGCTACCCATTTCATCAGCTACGAGAAAGATCAATACAGTAATCTTATCTAGATTATATAAAAAACAGAAAGTCATAAATATATAGATAACTACTAAAAGTTCATTAATTATACTGTTATCTCCTGTGTAGTGAGTAATAATAGTTCCAGTTGCTGTTCAATTGTATCATTATTACTCGATTTGAAGTTAGGTATCCCAGCTTGTAGGTACCCCGAGGTGATTATTACTTTCATCGGCCCAGCATCTCAAAGCCATTCATTAAGAGAACGAACGCAGATGAGAGTGGGGTGGACGGACAAGAAACATATATACCTGCCACAGTTTATATAGAATCTAATGAGCTCAATAAGCACTTTTTTCACGAGGATTACACCCCGGTATAACTATACCAAAAAAGCATATAAGCCCAATAATCTTTCTTTTCATATAATTTATTAATTTCATCTGTCCAGCACTATAACTCTTTTCACGGCAACTAAATTAAATAGAATTACTGGTCTTCTGCGGAAGTTCTCATTAGCGATTGCGTTTTCTCGCCTGTAATTACTAAAGTAGCGTCAGTCCACTGTATGAATACATCAGCAGAAAAAAGAAACACTTTTTTAGGGATAGAAGCGGGTGGTCTTACTCCGAGCCGCAGCTCAGTGTTCACGAATGCCATCTTCGTCACTGTGAAATAACCATCACAAAGTGTGTGCAAAAACACTCTCGGTTTGCTTCCACTTAGCAGAGAGAGTAGCGTACCGCGCCAACAATATTACTACAGCCAAGTACTGTACGATGGAGTTGGCATTACATCGTAAAAATGTGAGCTACGCTAAAAAGTTGTAAAAAAAGAACCGGCAGCATTTTTTTATCCCATCATCATAAACATCCAATAAACATGGTTTGCTACACAGTGGGAATATACTGATGCTGGTTATAGCGTAAAAAAAGTTCTCTTGTGATGTACAACTGAGAGCCTCGAAACAACAACCGTGAAGCAGTTAACGAGTTTCGTCCCATTACCATCTCTATATCTAGTAAATGCGAGATGATCAGAGCTGAAGCTGAGCCTGAGAAGTTCATCCAGAATAGAGCGGATTCTCAAGCTTGGCCAGACAAGCAAGACCTAGACCTAGACAATCTGTTACGTTAGGTAAGTTACACGAAAACTATTTTTGTTCTACGAAACCACACGAACCAGACAAACATTGATTGCCTTTCTCCTACCTGCTCGTACAAGAGGACAGTAGTAGTAGTCAACTGAGACTGAGATCGAAAAAAAATATCAGACTGACAAATACCTCCGCGGTATTTATTATTGGATGGTGAAAAACTGCTTTAAATAGTACTTTATGTACACTTACAGCTCATTTTAAAAATACTTCAAAGTTCAAAGAGTGCCGCAGGAGCTCTATGTAGTCAAAACAATCTGCAGTTTGGACACTAAAAGAAGATGTTTAGAAAATTGGGGTTGGTCATCCAATACCACAAAACAAGGGTTTATGGACACTTTTTTTTTTAAAAAAAAACTTGGGCTACTTTTTTTTTCAGGGCACTTTGTGAAGGAGTGGACATTTCAACAAAATTTATTTTAGCCTAAACAAACTCTTTCAATGGTTGTGTCCTCTCCGCTCTCATTGACATTTCAGCACCTTGTAAAACTGGAGTTGAGTCTTTTTTTTTCAAATGCAATCACAACCAGAACGGTTAGGGGCTTTTCTGAAAGAGTAATGTTCAGTTTTTTTGACTGAAAATGGACCCATTCTCTGTCAAACTGTGAGAGACTGAAAGGCTTTCATTCATTTTTAAGTCATGCCAAAAAAGGACATAAAAAAGGAACTGCTGAAAATGCCTTCAAGATTTGTTATATTGAGTTTTAATTGTCTCGATCATCTATTCCGCTTTCCACAAAAAAATTGTAACAAAAGATTTTTTTTCTTTTTTACGGCATGTTTGTCACTAACAATGACACAAACACCTACAACAATGCTGGTGTAGATTTAAAGATATGCCAAATGCTAAATAACATGTCAGCTTAGACATTTACATCAGACTTTTTCTTTAAGAAATGCTTCCAATTGCTTGACTTGGTTGTTGGTTGGGCATACAAGAAAAAGAGGAAATCCTTCATTCTTTAAAAAAAAGTTATTCAGCGCTTGTTTGCGCTTTACATTTGATTGTACTAGTGTGGAGCTCTAGGAAGCAAAAATTAAATTGAATTTTTAGGGGATTCTATTGAAACTATTTTTTCCTTTTCCTCTGTTGACCGAACAATACAGCCATCTACACAGATCGGCGTTGATGTGACATCATTAAAGATCCATTTGGGTCTAGTAGATTGTAGATCTGAAAGGTTGTATGGAATCTCGAAATCTCAACTTTTTCGAAAGTTATAATGTTTACAAAATAATGTGAAATTGAGACAGAACTGGGAGATGGAGAAAGGATATGCGTTCTGTTTACTAAATATCCAGAACTCAGACTATTTTTAGTAAAAGCAAACATAGGGCCCCGATCTAAAGATAAATATGAAAGTGGGAGATTGGGAAAAGAAAATAAATCTCCAGTGACCCATATTCCTTTAAGAATATTTTTTATAAAAAAAGTATATCTTCTGGTAAGGAAATTATATAGAGGACAGCGTGGGAAATGATATTTCCACGATATGGGAAGATTATAAGCACGATATGATTTGGGTGTGTGGTGCATTCATCCCTACCGAAAAAAAATGAATTCACCTGTCCATCAAAGCAGATCACGTTGAAATTACTTTGCGAAGGGCTTTTTCTGGTGCAAAAATATAATCTTTCGTTAAAAAAGAGAAAACCTTTGATTGAGCGCTATAACCGACAGGTTATAAGATTTTTGGTAAGTATACTCAAAGCCTCAAATATCTAATTATATCAAAGTTGAAAACTTTTCTCAAATGTCGACCTATTTTGGGCCTTTGTAAATAAAAAAACTTACATGAAACGTGAAGAAAACACACCTGTAAACATGGTTGCATGTACACATTATTTGAGCGCAGATTCTATTTATGATTTGTTCGTAAAGAAAGACGAAATATTGACTGGGGAAAGAAGGGAAATTCAACGTCCCCCTTTTAGACAGGCTTGTTAAATATTATATTACATAATACCCGTTACTATTACACGTTACACGTTACAGTAATTTGTACTGCGTAATACGATATTTTTTTTGCGGCAAAAAGTAATTTGTAATTTGTAACGGACGAAGTCGGATTAGGGAAAATGTAATAGTAATAGGTAATACTGCCATCCAGTATTAA
>JAHZND010005344.1:0-10244 GCA_027744115.1 Acrocyrtus sp. NNG-2020
AAAGCCCTTCCCTGAACCCACGAATCAGACAAAATGGAATGGGAAAAGCAGAACTGGATGTCAACATCAGAGTTGGATAAGAAGCAGTTATGAGACATTTTCGGAACCGTGGCAAAAGGGACAGACCAAATATCTACCCTATGAAGGGAAGGCAGAGCTTGACTAACCAGCATGGGGATATGGGCGTAGTCCCTCACATCCTAAGATATTGCAAGTTTTGTTTGTGACACTAACATATAATGACAGTCTCAAGGTACCCCATAGCATTATTTTAAATTTTATTCACCTGAAATGGGTTCGGCAAAACCTCCAGTGTTATCAGTCGAGGTGTTGCCCAAGTCAGCGTTGAAATACTGGAGTGCAGAAATCTCAAATAGTTCCAGCTTGCTTTCAATTCAATTAAATGAGGTAGTTTATGAAGTCCAGATAGCGTTGTCAGATTATTGTGGCTCAAGTTTAATCTTCTCAAATTGTTCATCCCTTCCAAACCAACTGTAAGACCTAGACCATTTCCAGCAAGATCCAATGTCGTAACTGTATGTGCCACGTCAGGCCCGAGGAATTTCGAAATTCGGAGAAGATCTACGCTAGCCCGTTGTTTTGTCATGGATTTCATTTGCTGTTCCATTTCGTCCTTGTCAGTGCTCCCATCAGCACTCTGCGCTGGAGTTTGGACAATTTTGGAAATTGCAGTGAGGTCTGCTTTCGTTCCGTGCTCGCACTTGTGCAGATAGTAAGGCTGTGTTCTTCTCATTTGGGGTTTCCCAGCGGTCAGCTCCAGAGTAGCTTGTTTCACAACAGCGTCTCGATAAAGAGTCTCCACACCGGCCTTCACCGTCGCATCATCAGTTATCCCTTTCACCCATATTGAGTTTTTGTCGTTCTGTCATTTGGAAAATATTTTTTATTTTGTCTTGCATTTAGCAAAATGTGCTAAAAAGTTATAAAAATATGAATCCAAAAACTGTAAACTGCAACTTACATGATTATGAGAGATGCTTATTAAATATGCAGGCGTATAAGACAGTGGTCTTGATACACCAAACGTTAGACAATCAATGCTGTGCTAAAAGTAATACCAAAAAGATTTCAGAATAATTTAAAACTTACAAAATCTGCCCAAAATTGACAAGATAGCAAATTTGATAGACTAACCTTTCTACATTTTTCATTTGACGTAGGAGCTACAACTAGGCATTCCTCTAAAACCTTCATGACGACTACTACAGAGAAAGGGTTTGCCCCAACATCACTGGTCTTGGGGCAACGGGTGGTTGAGGAGTTTCGAGTTTTACTATTTGAAGCGGAGCCATCGGAGCATGAACTTCCGGCGCTTAATCGTATAGCTTCTATTGCATTCCACAGGCAGTTTGTGAATCGAATATCCTAGAAGAATAAAGAATAGTGTAATTTACTGTACAGTAAGGTTAAAATCTTTATAAGTAGGTATTAGTCAAGTTTAATTTATTATAATTAAGTACGTACATGAAAATTTTCGGATTTCTCTGTGAGAAGTTTGTTCAGGTACAAAACTGGATTTGATTCGATTTTTCTATCACATACAAGGAACAGAAAGCATGGGTGGGACCTTTCCGGTAAGCCTGGGACAGACTCAGGAAATGGGAACAGTGGGTCTGGCGGCTTGTAGTCTGGGTCGGTATACGTCGGAACAAATTTGTAAGGCTGGTACGGTTGCGCAGTCAGACTCAATGGGGACAACGAAAGATCTGGTGGTGGCGTTTCCGGGGCAGGTGGAATAAATTTGGGCTCATTAGTTCGAGAGTAGTAGGTGTTGTATGTCTTCTCCAAACCTAACTCTGCCCCTTTGTCCCAAATGGTGACGATTGTTTCCACCTTTAAAATAATATCCTCGGGCCATCTGTCAAATTCGATTTGGTTTAGATTTCCGGAAAACAACAATTGTACTAATTTCTAACTTTAAATATTTAACTTACGGTTTTGCGCAAGATAACCCACTGATTATCTGATGAACAGTTGCTCGAATATTCTCCACATCTTTTGATACCGTCAAGTCTAAAACTGACTGAGCAATGTAGCCTTGAATGCTTCCGTACGACCGAAACTCGATCCATTTTACCCATTCCTCAATCTAAAGAAATCATTAAAACGTTAAAAACATTGTTTTCTATGGAATATGATATTTTTTAAGATTTAAAAGAATCAATTTTCCTAAGAATCCAACCTCCTGCTCCCAACGATTGATGTGTATTACTGTCTCGAACCGTTCAATGATCACTACAGCCCACATTCTTAAATCTGTTATTCTCCGGGTGACCTAAAATGGTAGATGAGTTAATATTATCTTGTTCTTACGTTCTAAAATTTGTAAACTTTTACCTTTTGCAATTCTTCCTTCACTGCCACCCTGTTTTTAGCGAACATAGCCTTGGTTGATAAATGATAATCCGTCTGAAATTAGTAGATGCAATTTATAAGTTTGCAGAAACCTTAGTTGTACTAGGTGTACATAGGCATTCCAAGTTTCTTTTTACCTGAGCGACAAAAGTCAAGAGCTCCATAATTCTCTCCCCGATATTTTCAAGTTGCTTGTAAACCGACGCTATCGTGGCATTTCTAAGCGAAACAAAGTTTGCTCTGGTTCCCACAGATTTGCAATAGTAATACAGGCACCTGTGCTTAACATACTCCTACGAATATGAAAAAATGATATTTAGTACATTTGTGAAGTAGGTTTATTAAAAGAAAACTTATGGGAGACTGACCTGAGTCACTTGCACTTCCTCGTCCGTTATTTTCTTGCCATTTAGTACGGAAATGTTCTTGATTGAGCCAACAATCATAGCTCTGCTATCGCATAAACAAGCCACGGGACATTTTCCATACATGGCATCTACTAAGGTCAGCTCCTTTAGCTTTCCACACGCGTTCACATCTTTGATGTCTTGAATGGTGCAGAGTGGATTCCCAGCTATGTTGAGATTTTCCAGTGACACACATTTGAAAACTGACTCGGCCGACACGCAAGTGATTTCATTGTTGGCAACATTCAATTCTTGCAGTGATGGCAGTCCATGATTAAGAAACTGTATTTCGCAAGTAACTGGTATAATTTTACTTAAGCCCTTGGAAAATTAAACTTGGATATCAATTATAATTATCATACATTCAAAGAAGTGAGGCGATTTCCAGAAAGCCAAAGCACTTTCAGATTGTCCAACTCTAATGGGTCAACTTTCTCCAGAGAGCAGCCAAATGCATACAAACGCTGAAGGTATTGAAGTCCCTGTAGATCCTCTCGCTTCAGTTCTTTTATAGTGCAGTTGGTCACCCAAGCTTCCAGCAACCGCTTAAATGTATTAATTCCCTCAAAGCTTTCCAATGGATTACCAATCAAGCACAACTTCTTGACAAGGAGAGGATTCACAGTTGAGTTGTTTGACTTTTCCGTCTTGGTCGCCGACTTTGTCCTGGTAGCTGTCCGAACTCGTTTTGCAATCAAATTCTTACTCTCATTCACACCATTGTTATTTAGCATCTCTGTCTCTTCTTGGGATAGAATTTGGTAAAAATTTCCAAAGTTTGTGAAGTTGCCAAAAAAGATTTCTATACTTCGACCAGCCTCGCTACTCACAACGGATGTTGTTGACGGGGAATTGGGAGTTAGTGCAGCAGCGGCATTATGAACCTGTTTGGTTTTACTACTTGAATCCTTAATTTGGTTTTGTAGAAGAAGAATTGGGTTGTTATTAATGTCTTCTTCCATGAGAGATTTCTCAGAAGCTATTCCCATTCCGAACCTTGTTACAATGGACAGTTGTCGAGAAGCACTGGTTGGTCTCCTTCGAAATTCTAAGCTGCGCAAAATTGTCGGCACAGGCTGTTGCGGCAGTTCCAAGAGCTCTTCAGCAAACATCCTCTTCTTTTCCCTTGCTGCGGAACTGCAGCGGTAGGTTCTCTCGTCATCCTCTGACTCCTTTTCCCTATTGGTCTCTAATGTCTCAGATTCAATTATTGTTCTTTCACTGGTGGAATTTGATTTTATATTAAGTGTGTTGCCAAATGGAGGTCGCTGTAGTCTTCTCCTGTTAGACTCACTCATCACTCATCCCTATCATAAAAATATATTCTGTGGGATCAATTTATAGCTTTGCAGATATGGCTATAAAGTTCCTTTCGCTAAATAGAAATAAAAAATATATATTCCACTGATTTGCGCCATTGCCTATCCCAAATAATGATTAGCAAAGATCCAAAGAATCCGATGAATGTTCGTATAGTGCTGCATTATTTATGCCAAAAAGTTACGATGGTATCATACACATCATGAAATTATATCATGCATAATAGTTATAGTTAACACTAGGTAACAGTTTGTTTTCTATAATTATGCCAGAGTTTTCAAGCCTTTTTTGCAAACAGTGACTAGATTTGGGTCCCCCAAATAATTTATGAAATGAGTAGAAGCATTGAGCTCTGCTCTGCGTAATCCGACAAAAGTTTTTATTTTGCTAAATATTTTCTTTTCTTCATATTTTCTGGAATCAAATAAATGCTAGATATATTCATGTGCGATATATGTTAACAAAAATCACCCAAAAGATAACCTACCTATACACTCTACAGTCCTTATATCCTTAATTACTTTCTAATTTAAGTAATATGTATTGAATTGATATCCTTAATATTTCGCTATGATAATGTGTGAATCACTCGCGCACGTTCCTTAATATTTATTACGCATCAGTAATAAAGTACATTTTTATCTTAGAGAGCACAACACACGACATGTCGCATTATTATGTGATGTCAACTACAGAGAAGACTGAATATGAGCAAATAAGTTAGTAATGTTAGTATAGGTAATAAATTCCACGGTATAGAACATAAATGTCCATTCTAGTTTAGAACGAAGGTATTGAGTTTGTTTAGTCATTAGTTAGTTATAAAACTAATGTGATATATCTTAATTAATCAATCATAGTTCAGAACTCCTGATGAGTATACATTTACAAAAGTCGTACAGGGAAGATTATTGTTATCGTTAGGTTCACCAAAAAGTATAACTCGTGAGTTTTGTGCACCAAATCAAAAATCACTTTCTACAAATAGTAATTAAATTTAGGTGTTAGTCAATGTACCTTGAAAATTGAACGCGAAAGTTAACTTTAACGGGGTGTTAGGTACGAATGATTTGTGCTTAAAAGTGTTCGTTCGTTGTATTTAGTTGTAACTGCAATCGCCTGCCGCGCAGTCGATTTTTTAGGATAATTATTATAACGCGGTGCTCTATAAACATTGTCAACAGTTCCAAAAAGTATAATATCCGCAGGGTCTCTCGTCAACTGTGCGAATGCATTGAAAATACTGTATTATAATTTATGTATGCGAATTCTACAAGAGAAAGGATAGAGTGGAAGAGTAAACATCAAAATTTCACGGTAAATGGTAATGGTACCTACGAAAAGAAATCGAGTACCCTATGACCGCAATCTCATATAGGTAGGTATTTAAAAGTTTCAAAGTGGACGGTCCTTCGAGGTTTACACTACTAACTTAAAATACAATCTAATTAAATTAACTATTAGTAATTTCAAGGTGAAGGATAGAGATTCAGGAAGAAGAATTGTCACACGTTGTCGTTAGTAAATAAATATAATTATTAGTCTTTTTACGGGTTTCTCTGCTCTAACCACAACTCATTGGAGTACGAGTACATGCAACATTTTAACACTGGGAACTTATAGACAGTAATTTGGACAAGTTGTCTGCTTTTTAAAGCACTCACGTTTTAAAATGTAGATTTAGTTTAAGGTTATTTGCTTTGTTCATCCATTTTGTAAACTTACTAAAGTGAAAACGTATTTAATTATGTCGTCTCTGCTATATAATTTCCCTCATCTAGCTTTCACTTTCTAGAATTCTTTTATAATATTGAATAATATAGAAATGTTTTATACAAAATAGAGATTAAATATTTCAATGAAGAAATCAATGTCATTAGGTATGTCTTTTTTTACCCAACAAAAATCTCAAATATTTTTTTCTAATTCTAATCTGGGGATAAGAATGGCAAGGTTGCATTATTGAAAAATTAATTAATTAATAAAAGTCATCAACAACATGAGTGTATTTTGTATTAATCCTTTGCTTTGTGTTTGACTCGGTAGCTAGCCTAGCCTGAACTGACCAATCCGTAATTTCATAAGTATTGTAGCCCTTTGGAATGTACTGTAAAGATCCCGTTTTGGAGAGTTCATGTGCTTGGTACATATCAAAGTCCTCCTCTTTATCGGCCTCGATCAAGTCCCCATTATAAAATTTCAACCGATCTTGGACCTTTTCGAAAAGACGTTGTGCATCGTTAATCGCAGTGTTCATCTCCACTTTCCCCATATCCCCTTCCATCCTCGGGTTCAGTAAGTTCTCACGAGTTTTCATTAACATTTTTTTGTAACGGTGACGGAAAAATTGGATGTCACTCTGAAATACGACAAGGGCCACAAGAGCATTTGCGAATTCGAATTTCTGTTCATTTTGCTTGTGAGGAAATGAGAAGTGGTCCGACCAGTAGAACGAGTAGTAATAGAGACGTTTGTGCTTTGGTAATCTCAGTATCCCTCCAACTCGTTCTGGCGTGGCGTCTACAGCAACAACCATTGTATTTTGTTCGTCCTCCTCTTGGTACTTTTTTCGTTGTTTCTTTTTACAAATTATGTTGATTATGTCGTCATCCGGCTGAGAGTCAGAGAATAGAGTTCGCCATGCTATTGCTGCAATTACTCCCCCTATTATTAAGGCACCCCAAATGACATCGTCCTGCTTTATTTGCTGTGTTGACATGGCCATTGTCCCCTTCTGCATGTTACAAATAAGATGGCTAATTTCTTAAACAATATAAATTATGCTTGACTAATATTAACTAATTAAACTTAAGTCATACCTTTAATTAAACTTGATACCAGTGATACTTGCAATTGGCAGTGCGTTTTGTTGGATTACGTAATCTCTTCTTAATCCCGTTATTACTTAAGTTTTAACTGACACGTTTAGCACCATTAGGTAATATAACTGCACTTTGTTTTAAGACACTATCGAAAAAAATCATACTCCTATCCATAAGTTTTGCCCCTGCCTGAGTGCCATTCTATTCATCTAGTTCTATTTTCCATGCTGCTCAGGTAAACTGAAATTATTGGAGCTAGCAGCAAGAAGAATTACCTAATGACAAAAAAGTGAATTCCGATCTGAGTGGAAGATGGAATTCTCGACTAGGCACAAAACGGCTGACTTTTGTAAAGGTATGCGCGGAAATTAAAATAATTAAGTTTTTACCTTGACTTGAATCATCTAACATTTAGCAACTACATTTTGGACTGACTTTGGCTCGGGGTACCCTTATCCTTACAAGTCTATACCTACTGGAATACTAATTGGGAAAATGAGTTTGCTGGATTTTATGGCAGGTTTTTTTTATTATAGCGCAGAATGAAAATATCAAAGCTCTCAACGAAATTACAGGGCAGCAGCAGTAGCAGCAGTCACTGAATAAGTCTGGTGGAAATTGCCGCTAGGAAAAGCTAAAAGCTATTTTACAACTTTTGCAGGAAATTGACTTCGGATTGGAGAAAACCGAGCAATTTCCTTCTAGTGCTAAAGCGCTGCTGCGTTCATGAAGGAAACGGCAACATGCAATGTGCAGTGCGGGCTGATCATTGCGAAAAAAAAATCTCAGATTTTTTACTCCATGGAATAATACACTAAAACGCTTCACTAGTTACTAGTAAAAAAAATCAAAGCTAGAAATGAGCCTTCCAACATGGTAGCAGCATAAAACATGTGTGCACTGTGCAGATTTTTGCGTGTACTATATTTTCTCCCATTGCATTCTGTAGTGAAGTGCTATGTTGGAAAAATCGAATTTCCAGGAAAATGTGCCATCTTACAACCGAGCAAGTCACGAAATGATCCGATCCAAAAGTCCAAACATTCTCGCCTCTAGCTCTGCAAGCATGCAACTATAGCATACCTATAGATGGTCCACTTTTATCTTTAAAAATCTCAGTTTTTCATGTCTCACACACAACAGCATTCGGTTAATGTTAATTAGCGTTAACCTACTAAACTGACGGAGTGTTAAAATTATGCCGAATAACATATTATTATGGATTCAGTTGTCAGTTAGTCTCCTTGCATGTTCCTGTACACTTTTATGAAAATGAAAGAAATGAAGCTAAAAAAGGGCTGAGTATACTGTACCAGCTTCACTCACCAAATTTAAGAGCTGGGGCAGTCTGCTAGCCCAAGCGGGATTACAAAGCAATCCTTTTTCCATTTTCTTTAGAATGGAAAAAATAAACATTTTTTCGGCGTTTTGATTTGTTACATAATTTTCTCTTTAGTAAATGATAGAACATTGCAGATCCAAATGCATCATTTACTAAAGCCTATTTCGATTTAGGGCTGGTTTCAGACATAAAATGAAGTCATTGCTTAGAGCACATTTAAAAATTGACTTAAAGAGACTATCCATTTTCATATATTTTCTGAGAATTGGGCCTATATATAAATACAGGTTTTCGGAAAGCTCCCTTCGGAAGCGTTTTTTGAGTGCACGTTAAGACTATTAGATTTCTGTATTCTTCCCGACTACAGATGTCGTAGGCTTCGTGTTCCCAGCAGATTGAGCATTTCTCTGTTTCAAATCATAGAAACCGTTCCCACAAAGGTGGTCCCGTTGGCCGTCGTCCAGTAATGGATGGTGCTGCCGCGGTTTGACTACCGATGTTCCTTCACCTTCCGTGTGTTCAAGGTTTTCATCCTCACTTAGGGGAAGTTCCTTAGCGTTTTCACATACTGGCTTCCAGCTATCGGCGCTGACTAAGTTGTCAGTTTGCCTTCTTTTGCGCTATTTAAAAAAAATCTTTTTTTTTCGATTCTCTATCCTAGAATACACTAATTGATGCTTTTCTTCCTTTTACTGTACTGTCAACCTATGCTTCCAGACATTCAAGTATGGACATGCGTAACTCCACTCCAGAAAATTAGGTAATATATTGCGCAATAGAAGCCCTATTAGCGGAGAAACTCTACTTTTTTGTAAATGTAATTTAGTAAGAAAAGCTCTCAATTCGTATTACTTTTGTTAAGTTTACTACATTACTAAAGGTATAAAATGTAGAGCGCTGTATGATAGGGAATATATCTTTTCTCTTGTTTTTTATCCAGCTAGGAAAAGGAACTTATTATGCCAAGAGAAAATTTTGGCAGCAGAGAGAAGATTTCTACAATAAATTCCGGATTCGGATTCCATTCATGTATCAATGTCGCCATCATCATTTTCTTTTTCCTACTTTGCATTCGGTTCACATCCCAGTAAAAGTTGGTTATATCTCGGGTAAATACTATTTTCAGTGTTTTCTGCTCGGATTTATCTGGCTAGTTTCAGATACATGAATATGTATCCATACAAGCTGAATCAAACATTAAATCATTGAAAATCTTTGGTAGTATAAGTAATAGCACTGCATAAAATATGTGAGTAGGCAAAAAAACAGGATCTGGCCAGATCCAGAGTCCACATTTCTCCACATTCTGGCAAAAAATTAGAGAAAAGAAATTCCCCACAATCGGAGACGTCCGTGAGGTAAAACGGGAAAGAAGAGTCCCATCCTTGCGAAGTGATGGATGTGGAAATTGTTATCCAGTTCTAGCCCTCCAAGGTCTCTTCTGTCTCCCTCTAACCTTGCTAGTTCTATTTCCCCCCGTATTTGTCCTTGAAGACCGCCACCGCCACCCTCCACTATTCCATTTCTGGCTGCTAATGCTACTGCAGCATCCACAGATCTCGTGCCTGTCGTTGTCATACTATGGAGCTTTCTCAGTATTTCTCCAAGCCCCCAGAAGAAGCAGCCTACACAACTTGTTGTTACTACAAACCAGAGTGAGCTGCTAGCCAGAAGGGATTCAGTCGAGCTGTTTACAGTTCCGTCCGAGTTTGCGAAAAAACGATGATGAGTTTTATGCTGCACGGAACCTTGAAGTGTTTTCAGTAAAATAGTTCCCAGGGGCCCCCCTGCCAATAAACCTCCAAGTACTAGGCAGCACTCGTACTTCCAATTCCAGTGAGACATGAGCTTGTTCTGTTTGTGGGAAATCGATATTTCAATATGTTTACAGTTATCTTACATTTTTCAAATAAAAAGAAAAGAGCTGTAATTGCATGTGGGCGTGAGCCGTGGGCAAATGGCAGCTTCGGCTAACTA
>JAHZND010005345.1:0-15764 GCA_027744115.1 Acrocyrtus sp. NNG-2020
AGGTATCTCGTTTCAATATGAATCGGGCATACTCCCTCATCCTACAGAGTTTTAGTTACAGGCTGGGTTGCTGTTTGCTAAAAATGCTAATTCACTTGTAGTTAGCAGTTTATTTTTCCTTACATAATTCGCTTTGTGTTGAGTTCACCCCATAAAATGAGCTTGTACATGTTGGGAGGTGAGCTATAGTCACCAGTTTACCAGTCACCACCTTTTTAAGCTGCAATAAGATGATGACTAGTGAAAGAGTTATTTCTAGTACAATGAAAAAAAAATTATATGCAAAGTTAGCTATTAAGAATGCACGTTTTTTTTTGTAAATTCAAACTCGGTACGTGCATACAGAATGCTTAAAGGGTAAAAACTTATTATTTGTACTAGCTTCCCGTGATTAATAAGAAAAAAGCAAGCAATGAGCAATTACAAAGTTTGCCACGAACGACACGACATGCTCCTCCTATGCATATTTTTTATAGTAATTAATCTCTTAGAGCACTACCTTTATACTTCAAGATTAGCGAGTGACTCGTCAAGGAGTGAATGAAGGAGTAAAATTATTTGATTTTTAAGGAATATTGGTACTTTGGTAGCTATATATTCCTTATACTGTTCATAAACTTACAATGTATGTTTGCTGGCAGATTCGTAGGAAAGGAAACGTGCTTTGCTCTGTGTGGCCGTGGCATTGCAATGGTATATCGTATCATATCAGCGTATATCGCTGCAAGGTAAAGGGTTATAATGGTGTAGGTAAGTGTAGAATGTGATGTTGGTGGTAGGCCAGTATGCATAAAAGTCGTACAGTTTTTGCAACGTGCGATTGTGTATGGAATAGTTTGTCAAAAGGAATGTATTCGGAATAATGGCAGGTCACTTTGCTAAAGAGCCTATTTTGAATTATTATATTAAAAAGAGTTAGAGTAGTAATTACCGATTGAGCGCAGTCGGTTCAATGCTCATTGCACAGTTTGTAGTAAGCAAAAGTTGCCTCGCCTAGCCTCCTCACCCGTATGTACTGACTTTTCTGCGATTTTTTTTGCCACACTGGCAAAAGTTGTGAATTAGATTTTTCCAAGAAATATTTTTGAGGATGGCATCCTGTTAACAAAAGGGGCGTGCATTAAAAAAGCGGTGTTTTGAGCAATGCCGTGAGTGAGTGACATTTTGCGGTAGTATAATATTGATAGCACAAAAAATTGTCAAAAGTGAGAGTCAGGTGGGAGCTGAGGATAGAAAATTTATAAAGTGGGCCGGGAAGAACACGTCACATTTTTGTTTAGCTTGTGAAAATGCCAAACTAGTGCAATTGCAAAGTGAAAGTAGATGGCAACGGTAAGCAAGGGTATGTACCTATTTCCCTACGCTTTCTTCCCTATAAAGAAGAAGTACGTGTGTAGGCAATATTTTTTTTACTGTATCTTACTGTGTGTGCATTCTTATGGTGGCAAAATCAGTTGCTTGAGTGAAATTGAATGACTAAAAATGTGTCTTGTATTCCGCTCTCGTTTTTGAGTTCCATCATCACAAACCAATTTTCCATGGAGAGATGTGTTACGGTGTCTTTGCATTTTTCAGGTTGCAAGAGAAGGAATGTAACGTGTCATGTCATCTGACTATCTTCATCTTCATGGATTGAGTGAACTCTTGTTGTAAATGTAAACGTGTGAAATTCTATGTGGTTAGAGCTAGTAGAAAAGTACTGCATATTTCAAGCTCATGTCCACAAATGAGCCGAATTAAAATTTTAATACAAGAAAAAAGTGATAAGTGCACTCGGCAATATGTAGAGGTAAATATGAAACTGTGAGCATTAATAGCAATATGTGAAAGAAAGTGAACATCACACGTGTCTTTGGGACAAAAAACCAAGGCGAATAATGGTGTAAATTTTCGTCCTTACACCCAAACGCCAAATCCTTAAAGATGGATTCCGGAAACGGGAGTAATAGTCAACAGCAGCAGCAGCAACGCTACTGCCCTACGCCAATTATGGCACCACCATCGGTGGCAACGTCTCCTCCTGTGATGAGTGGAGCAGGAGTGATGGGCAGTATGCACCAACCTACTCATCATCACCCATCACCGTCAATATCCCCTCACCCTGGTGCGTACTATGGACATCACTCCAGTAGTACAAGTCACTATCCTACCCCAACCCCTACTCCTCCCCCTCCGTCTATGCATCATCAGCAATATTATGCCCATGCACATCCTTATTATACACATGGATCTCATCAGCAGCAGCAACAACAGCCTCAATCGCAATCGCAACAGTCACACCATCCCATGTCAAGTGGACATGTACCTATGAGCAGCCAACCTTCTGCCCCTCCACAAAATCAGCATCCACATTACCCATCATATCATCACCCACATCAGCCGCAGTCGCACCATCAGCAGTGGGGTGCACCCTCCCATTCCCATCAACAACAATCACATCCTTACTATCATCAACCAGCGCATCATAATCCACCTCAACAGCAAACTCAGCAGCATGGTTATCCACCCCCGCCACATAGTCCTTATCCGTACCCACAAACCCATTCTGCAGCGCCTACTCCACCTCCTCAACAGCAACAACACGCTCCCCCACCACCTCCAGTGCCAGCCAGTCCAGGTCCTGGTCAAATTCATCAAGCACCTCAGCAGAATCAGTCTCATGCGTTGATGAATTTGTCAAGATTTGTCAGCCAACAAAGTCCAAGCCCTAGTCCTCGTGCCAGCCCGAGCTTAGCGCATCATCAGCAACAAATTCCGCAAATGGGAGCACAAAGCCCGTCTCCATTCAGCGGGCACCTTGACCATCACGCCACAATGAATGGGCATTCGTCAGGGATGGGTAGCAACACTACTCCTCCTGTCATGTCTCCTCCCCCTCCCATGGTGCACAGTCAGCAGGCCATGTCACCCCCACCTTCGATACCTGTTCAGCAGCATCACTTACCAACGCAGTCATCCATGTCGTATAATGTAAACGGGAGTATTAGGGACCGGCACACACCCACTCCTACTCGACCGAACCCTTCTACGTCGCCAGTGAAAGGGAGTAAGGAGCCTTTAGATTTTAGAGGATTGGAGGCGCCAATAGCCAATGATAGAAAGTTAAATGAGGAACGGGAACTGCACAATGCTTTTTCTAGCTTGTCTGCCAACCACAACCAAAAAGACAGTGAAATTGTAAATAGTACTAATATGATGTCCTTCGGGAGCTCAGAGGAAATTCCAGCTCCCCCCTCAGTAAAGGACAATAGTGATAGTGTAGCTAAAACAAATAGGTCAAATAGTAATAATGCCAAGAACAACTCAACTTCAGGAATAAACAGCAGTAATGAAATGTGTTATCCAAGTCCGTCACCACTGCGAAGGGAGTCCGTTGATAATAATGGAGCAACTACACCTGATATTTCAAGGCCAAACGGAAGTGGTGTGGAGGTTACCCCACACAAAGGAAATTATGCGGGAGATGATGAGAGCAGTCAATCGAGTGTGAGTCCTCAGGCTAGACCTTTGGGTTCACCGACTAGTACTGGGAATGGACACCAAATGATGCCAGTAAGATTACAGGCAAGTGATTTGCTACAATTGCAATTTTTTTATTGTTCACCTTTATGAAAACTTACCAAAGACATGCAATAATGTGAGGTAAATACATAAAATTATATTTGCATTATTTCTCTGGGTTCATATATGGGATTGTTGAAATGTGTGATATCTGGAACAGATATAGGATATCATTCAATAAATAATTTTAAATAGGGAACATTTCTTTCCCCTTATGAATCAGATTCAGATATTAAATACAGAAGCCGTTCCATGTTTGTTGACGGGGACATAAAATGAAAAAATGATTAACGAAAAGAAACTTTTACCAAGCGCCTTAGATATATTCATCTTTCCCTGCTAATGCAAATAATTTTTCTCCTTATTTCCAATCCCTTTCAAAATAAATGAAAGGAAACTTTGTGTTATTTTGGTGAAGTGTTTTGTTAGCTCTTATCCCGATCATATCATGAGTCTTTGAATGAAGTACATAGGTACTTAAGTACTACTACTTACAGATTAGATACATAGAGATTTAGATACGGAAACTACAGATAAATGTGTACCTTTCACCTGATGCGAAAGGAAGCAGCGTGCATTTGACTTTCCCTAGGACTCACTGCACATCCTACGGCAGCTTCACAAAATTTTTAGTCTCCAAGCTACATGTATATAGCATGTAACGAAGTTGTACTTCAAGCTATATAGACCTCAAAAGATAATTTTCAAATTCTGAATGGTGAAAGCTGTTGCTTCCAATAAGTGTCGGAGGACTGAAGAGGATGCGAATGAACGTTAGTTCAATTTAGTAATTGGTCGTACCGTAAGAAATGTGGGAAACGTGAAACGAAAAGTAACTACTGCCTGATAGATATAAACATATTAGTGTAAAGTAGATTATAACCAGACTATGCGCAAGTAATTCAATCTTCATTTTCATGTTTCACGTACTAGTACTTAGTACATTCAGAACAGTGTTGAATAACCGCGCAACATCTTTCTTTAGTTTGTCAAAAAGCACACGCTCCAAAACGTGATCTCAGATTCTACACGTGAAGCTTGTGTCAAGTTGGTGTCAGGGTGAAAAAGGAGTTTTTCGAGAATAATATTACATCCACTCCATAGAATTTTTTTACAACAGATAAAGATAAACAATTTCAGTGAGATTTAAATTGATCCTTACATCATATCATTTTGTAAACATTGTTCGAAATATTCGAGAACATTTTTATTCTTACAGTTACAACCACAGCTTTAAAGTAGTAGCACATTATCTCAAAATTATGCCTACGCATGTATAAGTCCCTACAAATTCTTATTCATCATCAACTCCAATAAACTCTCATCTTCCACAAGTATAGTATATGCAATAGAAAGGTCAATGGAGAGCGTTTTTGCTACATGCACTACAAGTTGTATTACGCGTGAAAAACACATTTCAGTTCAGGTTTCCTGCATAAACCACTTGCCCGACTGCGAGAAACAGAGGAACTCTTCTAAATTACCTGATTGTGCCTCCATTTAACAAAGAGCATATTAACAATATTAGTTGCAGCTGCATCAATTTTTCTGTGAAGATGTCCATTTTAACCACGCATCTCTAACAGTCATAGCATACGAGTACACTTAATCAGCAAACTGTACAGTAAAAGCAGAGTAGTAACACTCATCCCAATAAGAAAAATACCACCAAAACCAAAACCAACAACGAAGCAAAGGCTTAAATGCAGCTTAAATAGACTCGTCGTATTCCTCACTTATCTCCGCATTTTACACAGCGACAAGGAGTAAACCATGTTAGTCCATTTTTATTACTTTACATCAGCGTACACGCTCTCCCTCTCTGCGCTGCTCGCTCGTTTCAAAATTGTTAAGATTTATTCCTACTGGTATAGTACACCACACGTATATTTCTTCAGTGATTCAGTTCATCATTCCTACTCGACAACTCCACTTCTTGGAGTTAAATAGCAAGCATGAGCAACCAACTCAGCAAAACGCCATAAACTGTGAGGACGGCTCTTAATTCTCAGCTTTAAGCCTTTACTCATCCCCATTCACGTTATTCGAAAAAGCATTATTCAGAGCTCGCACAAACAGACCTGTTCAACAGAGTTATTTTGCTGGTCGCAGCAGCAGCGCTTCGTGTATTTTGCTATATGTTCAGTGCTTTCAGCTCTCAGCTCACTTCACTTCTTCGCTAGTGACTAGAGCTCACTAAAAAGCATTTTTTTGGCGACAAGGCAAAGCTGAAGCTGGCAAAAGGTGTTTAACGTACGTAACGTGCACGTAAAAGGCTTATTCGAAAAATACATTTTTTTTCGCTGATGCTAGGTAGGCATAATACATAACACTTTCGCTATTTTGGTGAATTTTGGTGTATCCTCCTCATTGGAAGTGGTGTGCTCTCTGTGGGAATGATAGAACAATCCTGTGCAGCAGTTCAGTTACAAATTCGAGCTGAAGTTGAGAACAACTAAGCTGAAGAAGGGGTATTTTTGCAGTGGAAGAACTCTATTTTTTGCACTAGTAGTGCTACTAGCGAGATCATTTTTTGGGAATGAGAGACAGCACCAGCACCATATAAAACATGTATTTCGTTGTGTGAGAGTGAGTTTTTTTTCTTGCAAATTTTCCCATTTGCGAAAGAAAAAGGAAGGAGAGAAAAAAAAATTTGTGCGCGCTGGCAGGCTCTATAGTTGATAGTTCGTTGCTGTAGAAAAGTGTAGTTTTGCTCTGGTCTAAGTCCACCCGAGTGAGTCCAGCTGAATAACAGGATTTTTGCGCTGCATCTGGCTCTTCGAGTTCGAGCTCACACTTTCTCATGTGAACGTGAACATTGTTTTCGGGATGAAGAAAAAGAAGCAAGTTAGCGTGCATTTACTTTTTAATTTTTTATAGTAGCTTTTAGTCGAGTAAAATCAAATGATTAGCTTGGTTTTAAATTTTAATGGCGATGGATCTTGTTTTAAAGAAAACAGCGTGCTTTCCCATGCCATAACCCATTTGACACGTTTGCACTAATACATAAGTGCAGATTTTAATGTACCTATGTATGTCATAAAGACTCATATGAACGATGATTGATTTGATGAGCGATGAGCAAATTACCGTTTAATGTACAGAATTATTTCTTTTTGCACTTGCGCACTCATTAGGAATAGGAACAAATGTTCATCTTGGAAACTTTAAAGTAGGGACGTAAGGAGAAAGGCATAAGAATGTATTGCCTTAGGCGAAGGAACCCTGTGATTTCATATTTCATTTAACAATATCATAGGGATGAATGAAGCTTTAATAAAAATTAATAGTTTACGAGTCTGATGGTAAGAAATTGTAAGGCAACTGATTTTTTTGCTAAATCTAATGACAAATAGAAATGGATACAGTTTTAGCAGGAATTCATAGTACGTTAAGATTACATGTAATTTTTGTTTTGAATCACTTACAGAACATGCAGAAGGGTGCTCGAACGAAAGCTAGCATGAAGAAGCTGATGCAGGAGCAGCACATTGCTCCTCCAAATGGCCAAGCATCAGATGTTAGCTCCGACGGATTGGGAGTCAGCAGTGGTAAAGAAACCGAATTAGAGCTGGTGGAGGAGCCAGTAACGAAAGGGAAAAGCAAAACGCCAAGAACCCCAAAAAAGAAGAAGTCACAATCTCCAGCGTCTGCGAGAAATTCCTTTAACGCCAATGAGTCCCTTAGTCAAATTTCAATGAATTCTGATCTTGCTGTTGGTGATGATGCTTTGGGGGCACAAGCTGCTATCGTGATCCGACCCGGTTATACAAAGTCAGGGAAGAAAATAGGGCGTCCCAGAAAAGACTCATTGCCTAATGCAGCCAAAGCGCCTGCTAAAGTGAAAGGAACAAAAAAGGCAGGGAAGGCTGCTTCGAAAAAGGGAAAGAGCTCCATTATTGCAGCTGTACCAATTGAGGAATCCGCGCCTGCCACTGAAATCCATTTACCTATTATAGCTGCTCCCGTGATTACGCCAGAGCAACATTTAGTCACCGAGCAGATTCAAGAATCCCCAATAGTGTATCCCGAAAGAGTAAAAAAGTCACCCAAACGGAAAGGGTCCAAAGGGTCTAGGTCCACTAAAAAGCGAGTCTCCAAAGCCCCAAGTGATACTAGTGATCTACCGGAAATGCTTAACGATCTCAAGCCCTTAATTTCCCCGGATATCAGCCAGATACCTATAGGTACCGATGAACTGAATGATGGAATTATTATAGCGGCAACACCAATTTCTGTTTCAGTAGGAAAGAAAAAGGGCAAAAATGCAAGCTCCAGCATTAGCAGTAATATATCTCCTGAAGTAATTACTACAGAGTCTATCCCTGTATCGGAGATAACGCCTCAAGAGGCGGAGTCAGTGGCACTTAATGTCAGAGTTGTTCAGACTCCTGTAAGTACTCCAAAGTCAAGGAGAAAGGGAAAGAAACTTGCCGAGGTCGAAATAAGCCCTGATATTGCAAACGTCACCACAACGAGTGTGGCGGTGACTGTTCCCAAAGAGAAAAAGAGTTCCAGAAAAAATACCTCAGTTACTCCTTTAAAAGAGTTGGATAGCTCTCCTGAGCGGGGAGACTTGCCCAGATTGAGGTCCAGATCTCCGAAACAAGGTGAGAGCCCTCCATTACGAATGTCCAGTCCAAGAACAGCCAAGGAAAGAAGCATCACTCCGTCTGCAAGCACTACTGGCGGAAGTAGTAGATCTCCAAGAGCTTCAAGATCAAGAGAAAAAGACGTACCAGCGGTAGCAACAGTAGCAGCTCCAGTTGTATTGCGACCTGTGCCGCCACCGAGAAGTCCTAAGAAAGCTAGCACTGAGAAAGTTGAACCGCCTGGGAGAGTTGGAGGAAGAGCTGCCAAGGGGAGAAAATCTAGTGAACTTTTAGACATCTCAGACGAGTATTTAAGTTCTCCACCGGTGAAACGTACCCGGCAGGTATCAAAAGAGTCCTCTGAATCAGGAGAAATATCAAAGGGGACATGGAGAGGACTGTCTCTTACGGATACAAGAGCTTCCGTTGATTCCGATAGGTCTCTATCCTTATCATCAGTAGGTAAACGGTCTAGCCGGAGAAAGTCAGGTTCTGTGTCCGGGTCAACAGATAGCCTCCTTTCTCCCAGTATTAGTCACGCCAGCTTAGCATTTGTTCCTCCGCCAGAGCCAGAGGTGCCGTTGGAAAATATGACAGTGCAAACCTTCGAAGAGGAAGAAGCGCCTAGCATACCTACGAAGAAAAAAGGAGCTAAACAAAAGAAAACAGCTTCGCTCACCGTCAAACGTGGTAAAGGAAAAGCCACAAAATCTAAATCAAAATCTAAAAAGAGGCCACCTAAAGTCAAAATTGTTGACACCAGTGATGAGGCAGTTATTCCTGTTCCTGTGGGACCTGAAGAAAATAATGACGTTGGCGTTACAGCTATAGCTATACCAGAAGTAGTGAAACCAGCAGCGAAGGTAAGAAGACAGCGGAAGTCGTCTGCCAAGTCTTCCAGGAAAGGGAAGAAAGCTGTTGCGGTAGCGGTACTTCCTGTTGAACCACATTCTAACGAGCCCGCTGCTGATCAATTACAAATTCAAAATTCGTACGTCGTTTTAGATAGTAATAGTGTACTTGAAGGAAAATCAGAATTAATCAGTTCAAAAGTCGAGGAAGAGGCTTCAAAATCTGCACCTGCACCATTAGCAAAACAAAAAGGCCGAAAAAGAGCGGCAAAACAAATAAAAAATGCTACTGCTGTTTTGAGCATTCCAGAGCCCCAACCAGTACCAACTATTACTCTCTCTACGAAAAGGAAAACGAAAGGCAAAGTTGAAAACAAGAAACCGAGGCAGTATAAGTCCAAGTCTAAGCAATCACCCAAGAAGAAGGAACCGGAAGTGCAGACAGAAACAGATCCGTATCACTTTGAATCTTCAGATATAACAGGGACTAGCTCATCTGTTATTACCGATGAAGAGTCAAAACCGACTCAGATTCAGTGCGCTTTTATATTTAGTCCACCTCAAAATTCCAGCCCTTTCGGAAGACGACGACGCTCTTCTGCCATGAGTCCAGTTAATACTCAGTCCAGTGCCAGAAGAAGTAGTGGTGATAATGATATTGGCACCGAGTTAGCTGTGAGAGTGAAGTCCCCTGAAGTCCCAGTTCCCGTGACTAGCGTAGTACCAGATAGTACAAAGCCAACTGCCAAACCGCTTCGTAGAGACTCTCGTTCACTAAGTCGTGAAATGAATGAAGTGTCAGTTGTTTTGAGTGATATTGCACGGTCACCGGAGTTTTCTTCTTTGAGTGGAATTTCTGAGTTTAATTTTTCTCAAACGCCACTCTCATCGCCAGTAAAAGTACCGGCGCCAACACCTCCTCCAGCTCTTCCTCCCACGGATCCAGGTCCCAGTAACAAGAATGAAGCTAGTATTGATGAAACTACCCCAGTCGAAAGCCCCCAAGCTATACCGTCAAAGAAGAAAAAGCGTGCTCCAAAAAGGAAAGCTTCCACAGATCTCAAACCCAAGAGGGAATCAAAGAAAAAGGTAAAGTTAACGCAAAAGGAAGACAAAAAGACGGAACTCCAGGAAAGAAAGGCGAATTTAGAGAAGGAGGTGGCTCAGGTCCTTCTTGACTTGAAGAGTGGTGGCAGTAGTGGGGCCAGCAGCAAAAGTCCAAGTCCAGCTAAATCAATTTTGGGCATGGACCTTAGTGAAATGCCGTCATCGCCAAAGAAGAAATCAAGAGGGGGCAAGTCTGGTAGGAGAAGAAAATCTACTAGTCCAAGGCTGTCAGTTGATAGCATTGCGAATAAGCAAGAAAATATCGTGCCACTTCCTCTCCCTACTGCTAGCTCGGAGATTATAACGATTGAAGCCAATGCCTCAATTCCCGTAGTTAAGAAAACCAAAGGGGTTAAAGGGAGACGGCTCAGTGCAAAGGCAAAATTGAAATCAAAGCAGGTTACTTCGCTTACACTTCCTTCTCCCATTGTACCATATTCCAGTCCGCATTCTGATGTTGTTACACAATCACTTAATTTCACATCAACATCACATGGTTTGGAGACAGGAATTCCTGTTAAAGTTGCCAAAACTGCAGTAATTCCCACTGCATCAAGCTTAGGCATTCCAGAACATCTTCCTTCTCCAATTGTCCCTGTGGCAAGGAAGAGGAAAACAGAGAAAGTAAAAAAGCCGAGAGTTAGTAAATCATCAAAGTGCAAACCTAACATTGCGTCGCCTGACATAACGGAAATAGCAGGAACTGCAAGCGACATATCTGGAATACGTGCGACTTCTACACCTAAACCAGCTTCAAAGCTTAAGCGCAAGAAACCCACGAAAGCGGAGTTAAAGGCTCAAGCGCAGTTAATTCAAGAGCAAGATCAATCTATTCAATCTGAAAGTTTCCAAGAAACTGGAACTGGTACTGTAGAGCAGTCAACAGGCGTACAAGAACCTGTAAAAAAGAAGCGACAAAGGAGAGCTAGGGGCAGCCTGCCTGCTGCAACCCCTGAAGTTTTACCATCTACATCGACAGCGGGACCATCTACTTCGAAGTTATTTCCTTATCAGACAGAACCGCAGCCATACAAAACACCAACAATTTTCGCAAAATCTGCTTCTCCACTTCCGGTGGGAAAAGATGACAATCAGAAAAGCAAATTGACGGACGGACCGTCGTTACGTGTAATTGATGGTATTGCAAAATTCTTTCGAGGTGAAGTCGAAGAGGAACTTGATCCAGATCCCAGGCTGCCAAAAGTAAGTTTGCTTTTTTGAGCATGCTAGGTGGAACTAGCATAGATTAACACATGTTAGCACAATACAAATAAATCGGGTAAACCGAAAGGCTAAAATAGCCAGCTGTCAAAGACAAATTAGACTACCTCAGACATGGTACTAACAATAAATCCGGTACACAGTCTGACCTCTGATCTGAAGGCACTGAGGAACTAGCACATTCACCAAACATACTCCTACAAGTACTTACCTGTACTTATTTAGTTAACAAACTCCACGCCGTATTCATACAATACAACATATTCCATTCATTTAAGATTCAGCTAAGCTATGCTTACAGTCGTTTCAGCCTCCCCCAACTCCAATAAAGAATACACAAATTAAGTCTGGTAATTTTAATTTTGGGAACGAAAGTCGCAAAGTGCCTTTTCGATTTACGACAAGTTTGCGCCCTTTTGGACTGCGACTGGACTGAATCATCAAAAAATAAAAACAGTAAAATAAAAATAAACGTGCTTTCTCGAATTGGACGCACAGACGGACAGGCAGACTTTGCAGCTTGGATATTGCTTAAATCTACGATTTTTTTTTAATTGAATTTAAAAAAATTGTTTGATAGCCCTATAAATGGAGAGCTATGAGGTAAATTTAGCTAAAATTCATTAGTTTACCCAACTTTGGGATCCTAATACCGATTATGGCATTGAATTTTTTCCCTGAAGCCAAAGTAAACCCATAATCCTAGGTTATTATGGACTTTTCAAACAAATTTGCTTCTAGAGGGAAAATTTGATGGCGACTAAAAATAAATAATGTGATAATCGGTACCCCAAAATTAGATAAAATTATAAATTTCAGCAAGATCTGAGTGAGGCAGCGTTTCGCACAGTTAAGCATTAGCATTAGGCCACTAGCATTAGTAAGTGTAGTCTCCCGAGTGTTAACAACAAATTTATATAATAAAAATTAACTTTTCAGGAGAAAGCACAGCTTACCACTGATAATGCCGTCCCATGGATATGCAGTTTCTGTCATTTGGGTCCACATGTACAAAAGCTTGGAGACTTGTTTGGGCCATATTTTGCAAACTTACCAGCTATTTACGGAACTTCCCCAAAACGAGAAACTTGGATGCATGGAGGTATGAGAATAACGGCAAACGATTATTTTTTATTACTTTGTTATAAGTTGTAAAGATGAATCTTACATTTGAGCTAACAAAATTCTTTTCAGATTGTGCTTTGTGGGCTGGACGTTTGATTCTGATTGGAAGCTACTTACGAAGGCTCGAAGAAACCCTTGTAGACGCAGACAAGGAAACCTGCACAGTATGCAAAAAAACTGGAGCAACAATTGGTTGCTTAAAACGAGGCTGTAAAGAAGCTGTTCACTATCCATGCGCCATTCGAAGATTTTGGAAGATGGACGAGAAAAACTTTCATTCCTACTGTCCAAAACACACTCTTTAAAAATTCTTCCGTAGTAGTAATTAATAATTAAGTTATTTTGTATGCGAACTGCAGATGAAGTGAACTACAATGATAATTCGCTTAAAATGCGAAAGAAAACAAAAATTACTTATTATGTACAGATAGCTTTAAGTAAGAACTGAAAGGTTAATTACATACATAATGGAGCTTTGTGAAGCTTCTTTTATACAAAGTTGATTTCCCCCAGAAGTGATTCTTTCATATAATGATCGAAAATCATGTAAAAGTCTACAAGTTATATATTTTTGTACATACCTGATTAAGTATGTATGCTTTTAACCTAAATCTGAAGTGTTTGAACTTATTTTTACCTTAATTTTTATTTTTCATAAAACTATTAAGAAGTTTTCTAGAATGTTCTGTAGTCAACAACAGTTTAGTTGTGATTCGCCAAAATTGTGCTAAAACTGTCGTATGAAATAAAGTATGTATTGAGGTAAATATTGGGTTTTTAATGAAGGATGCTTTAGCCCACTCCTTGCAAAAAATCTTTTGTCATAAGTTAGTCTGTAGTGGTATATATCCTTGCGATACAAACGTGTAGTTTCCAAGAGTTAGAGATGTGCAAAACAAATAGTGTTTTATTACTTTTTAGAAAATTTGTTTGTAGGCCCTCAGTCATCTCATTTATGATTTAGTATATGTTTAATCGTTGTGTGATAAGAACTTTTATTTTTGCTTTTATATAACCGACTATGCAACACTAATTTACATTCAGTATATTTTTCAGTCACATCTTATTGAATGTCAATATGAAAATCATATTTTTTACGCATGCAGTAAGCAACTTATACTACCTATTCAAAGTTTCCATTAAAGGAAAATTTCATTTTGTACACAAAATACACATTATCTTTTGCTAAACAGTTCACATATTTTGTGAAAGATATAACGTCCCTACTCCGCACTGCCATGGCCAGAGCATTTCCTTCTGGTGTAATACTCATTAGCTGCTGTTGGGAACCTTCACCTTCCTCATTTGGACAGAATACCTCATCACCTCCCCATTCACTATCCCATTTGTGTGAAAAATACAGCAGCACGTCCACAAAATTTGGCTCATCTTCATCGTCACCACTCTCCTCAACTTCTTCATTAATCGATGACTTTTGTTGTTTCAGACTAGATTTAAGGAGAGTGTATGAGCCATTGCTGTACTTATGAAGCGAAGAAATGACCTGTGTTGTTTTAAGTGTCATAAAGGGGAACTCAGTGACACTTTCTAAAAATTGGAGAAATTCTTTCGAGTGAAACATATCCCTTAAGAATTCAACATTTATGTCATTATTAGAGTTGTCATCTGCAGGGATTCGATTGGATGGCCCTGGAATCGCTTCAGAAAATTTTTCAAGATTTGCTGGTCCACGATGTTTAAAAAAGCTAGAGTCTGAGACATCCATTTCCACAATACTTTCGCATAGTCGTTTGTATGCAGTAGGGGACAGAAAACCAGGAATTAGCAGTTGCGAATCTTCGCAGAGTTTATCGTTTAGTAAAGTATGCATTTTTGGTTCCAACCAGTCTTCTTGGCATACACTTTTCAAAATACCCTGGGATAAAAAAATAAAAATAAAGCATGAAATAATTGATTTTGTAACTTCTAATTCATAAAGAGTAAAGTCATAGTGTATAAGCTTATTACGTCATTTGAACGATGTTATGCTGCGATGAACGTATTGCTTATTAGCTCTTATTGACAACTTACCTTGAAATCCTGAAATGTTTCCAAAACATTGTGCGGTATATCTAAAATTGGAAATTCGATTTTAGGACGAGGTAGACGATCGCCGTAGAACCAACCGCTCAAAGCTAAACGATTTTTTCCCTCGGTTAACACTTCGCTGACCTATAACAATTTTTTTCGTTTAAAAAAATAAACATATGGAACATTCATATGTAGATTAGATTCAACGAACGTTAGTGTTAATGGGAGAACCTGATGATAAGATGTTGCTCCTACTTCGAAAAACACAAATTTATTGAAATCAGGCACTATCTTCTTAACGATTTTATCAGGCTGCAACGTATCTAATAAATATTTTATATTTTATTAATAATTAATCCTTGGATTTAAATTTAATTTAAGTACATATACTTTTTACATGCCTGTTGCAGAAAACAGATCCAACGTCCCTCCATAATCTTCTGACCAATCTTCACTCAAATACCATATAAAAGCTATTCGTCTAGAATCCAGTTCATCATCGTGACAAAGTAATACATCTAGCATTAGCGCATCAACTCATTTAGAATTTCATAACAAACTTTGAAACTTTATAATACCAGAATAAAAATAAGAAATTGAAACAGCATGGAAAAAAATTGGTTACCTGTTTGGGCATAAACTGATAGAAACAGGTCAATTGTTTGATTAAGCGGTAAACCTGTGAGCTTCTTCATAAACGGCAGGACTTTGTCATTTAGATATTCGCTGCAGAAACAGTAAAGTTTTATACAATTATACACCAAATTACCTTTTTTACCAATGCTATAAAAATGCTTTAAATGTACGAAGGGATGTACGCAATTTAAATATTTTAAAATCTTCTGAATTTTACCTGATTGAATACACCTTTGGATCCACTATTGAATTAAGGTCGAAAGACTGGCGGAACTGAAACAAATCACTGGACTTCTCCTGGAACTCCAACTCATCAAACAATTTCAGAAACTCATCGATAAACTTCTTATTTTTGACAAAGTCCTTTATCTGGCCATGCCTAAACGGGTGTTGGAAAATTTGAAGTGTTTCATCTATATAACAACAAACCCACATGACCATAACACGATTGCCTTTGCCTTAATGTCTTTCAGTTTCCATTGAATTTATAACTTTCTGAACTTACCATCCACCCAATCGCTAGTATCCCATACGCTTTTTAGCTCCTCAGACCTCTCCAAAGATTCACCGAACCATTTATTTTCTTCAATGCCAACTCGAGGCTTCTTTCTTTTACTTTCGCTTAATTTTCCACCTTCCT
>JAHZND010005346.1:0-12209 GCA_027744115.1 Acrocyrtus sp. NNG-2020
GTAGCATCTTTTTGTGCAGCCCTTCAAATTAGTATAACAAATAGATAGACAATTAAAAAACAATAGATAGTAAGTAAGGGGACAGTAAACTTTGTAATGTCACTATAAAACTATAAAACACTATTAAACAGTGTCTAGAAGTTAGCAATCCAGTGTGTCAGATGATGAGAGCCAGGCTGTCTACCTACAAGCGTCCGCAATCACTACATACCACTGACAACTGAGCGCTCGTTATCATTAGTTTTAAACAAATTTAAATCAGTAATTCTGCTTACCTTCAACCTTTGTTCTTGCACTTGACTTCAAAGCCAAAGCCACTACTACTTCACTTTTTGGCACTACGTCCACCACCCCTCAAATGTCTAATTTGAAGTGAGATGAGAGCCCTTCGCTCGCACTGTTTAATATCTGTCACGATAACGATAACTCCCTTCACCTCGCCATCCAACAAACAACTCACTGCTCTTGTTTACTAACACTACTCACCTCACCACTTAAATTATGTACTCAACTTTTACTTCCATTTCAAAGTATGCTGATCGGGTCGTTCGTTAATGAACAAGTTTCAACCAGAAAAGAAAAACTTTAAAAAATATCAACGACTTCACCATTCGCCAGCACTTGTCCGCTAAATCCGCTTACAAATTTAGAACACTAAATACTAACAGGGTATATACTATATGTATGTTTTTTTAAAATGTTGCGTTGGTATCATTGTTAAATAGCATTTTATATGAGAGAGCAGAGTACATGATGAAAACTGTCGGTTAGGTCCTTTTTTTGTGAATTCTGCTATTGCTCTTACCCCAACCCCAACGAGATTATCTAGTTCTTACATAAACGAACGAGGAAAAGGTTTATGGACTTGGCTGAACCCTTTTCTCTTTCTCTCCATTCCATTTTCCACTCACAGCTAGCTCCGCTCCTAAATAGCATAACATTAGCTACTGGCTCTTTGTGCTTGTGCAGTGTGCACTCTTCTCTGCTCTGGCTTTGTCATTTTACCGGTTAAAAATTCAGCTTTTTACCTCCTTCATCGAGTGTGAGTGGATTGGTTGAAAGGGTGGCCATGGGAGGTTCTTCTTGATGAGATGCTAATCCAAAGGACATGACTTTGTTTTCTCGTTGGGTGTTCTATTTCATGCATACTACTTTTTACACCATATTATCACCGTTTCTAGATGAGAAGTAGGCTACATCAAGTGTCAAGTAGCTAAGGAAAGAGAAAGAGAGAAAGAGTGGCTGTTATTACTATATTTACATATACACAAGCCAAGCTGATGTGAGATGACCTGGATGGAAGGAAAGACGCATTTGATGGGCACATTTTGATGGGAACTTTGCGTAGTTAATTTTTACATCATGAAACGAAGTCAAAAACCTGCACATTCGCAATTTCAGATGAGGTAATAAAAGTTCTGTGGATTTTATTGCTCATATTAGGCTTCCAAAGATGAAGAAAGAATGAAGGATGTGCGTGTGGGCAATTGTGCATAGGTGCATGTATTCTGATGGGTCTGTCTATTTCTATTGAGATATATGAGGAAACCCGGATAAACTTTTTGTAAGAATGTCGTAAAAGTAAAAATATATGCCATTACATGTGATTTTTGCCTTTTTGCACCTTCATCGTTTTGCAATCAAATCAACCTTGCCAAGAAGTAGGAATGAAGAAAAGGTCTTGACTGGAAATAGCGGCAGGAAGGTCAGAGAACTTTACTTCCTTATATTTTTAAAAAGTTTACTGTATACACTATTTTTATATATTTTTACGAACAAACTAATTATTAATTACCAATGGCAACAAAAATCTGTACCTGGATGAATTTTTTTCTGACAACTTCTACAACAAATATAGGTAACAATTCAAAGTTCAACCAAAAGTATGGAAAGTGTACCAGTTCATCTAAACAGGGAAAAGATTCCGTGTGCGAAGTGCGATGTGAGAATACATATTTATTTACATTACACGATCATTTAAAATACCTTTACACAGATACTTACAACTTACAATCATGGCAAGAATTCAGCAAAAATATTACATTATTACATTAAATTACATTGAAGAACTATTGCAACAGAAGTCAAAACTTCAATCAATAAATTAATTGTTACGAACACAGTAAAGTTAGTAAAGTATGGCAAATGAGCTTCTTCATTCTAACGAGAAGTTTCGTCAACGTCCATCGGTTCACTACCGTCATCCTCGTCCTCATTTCGATCAGTCCCCGTAATTAATAAATCCAAATGCTTTATGAATCCAGAGATAATATTTGCCACTCTCCGAGTAGTTTCCTATCATCCAAGAAATACATATTAGCATTATTAGCAATATAGTATGTTAAGTTACAGATCTTATTCTTCTATAATTTAGTGTCACTTATTACATTTTTAATCGAAAAGATTTTGTACCTGAATCTCAGTTGCACAATGATGAATTTCCTTAAGTGAATCAATCGGGCAATCTTTAAGCTCCAGGATCTTTAGAATCTTTGCAAATTCCAGCCTCTCATCCGTTGACAGATCTTCGTCAATTAATTGTTTCAAAGCCTCCAATGCAATCGTAAGGTGACCAATCTGCAATTTGAACATTCGCATATCAAAATTAAAATAAATTACTACTTAGTGGCCAGTTCATGCTTATTAGTTGATTTAAGGGTCTTGTACCAGTTGTACCTGAAATATATATCTTTCTTTTTTAAAAAAAAAACTTACATATGGCCGCTGAAAGCTAGAAAGCTCGCTAGGGTGAGTACATTTCACAATCAGACCAACAATTTGCTGTAGATCAGGATGTGGACATTGCTCAGTGTTCGCAGCTTTCGAATGGATATCAGCAACTACTTTCTTCACACTATCAAGAAAAGAAACATGTTAAGCAAAGGTTTGTGTTTCTGAACAAGGATTCAAATTCAAAAGTTAGAAATTATGGTAAATACCAATTAATAAGACATTTTGCGACTTCATTAACTTCAGTTTCTCCCATGGAAGCGTACACTGGTAATATTATTCCAACATCTTTAAACCTCAGGCGAGTCACATGAGATGGAATTGCCCAGCTCGTCAAGAAGGAACAAGCGATCCGACCAAAGTTAATTTCCCGTTTGAACAATAATTTGAGAACACCAGCTACGCTTAACTTTACCAGAGACGATTCCTATTTAAAAAACGACACCAAGAGTTCAACGTACGTATAATACGTATTTCTCAATATCTACGTAGAGGAGCAACTGTAGCATGACTGTAAAAATGTGTTTTAGATAAAGTAACAGCAATTTACTTACTTGGCTACGAATATATGACAAAAGTAAGCTTTTAAGTGTTGATGCAATTGCATTGCTACCAGTTTTTGGCACGTCTTGCATAGTATTCAACCCATTCATGACGGACTGCACTTCTTTAATTGCTGTAACATAAAAAAATCAACTCATTTTAGTGTAATCGTATAGCAGGCCTATTATGGCCTCCACTAGGCCAATTATGTCCCAAAAATGGAGCACTTTTATATTAAATTAAATTGCAGTTTCCAAAGTAATTAAATAGCTTGGCCCATACAAATAACAAATTACTTATAAGAAAAACAATTTATATCTATATCTATCTACAGGCTATACGCTTTGAGACTTTTAGCTATATATTTAGTGTATGCAAACTAAAACAATAAATTGTACATAAAATAAAAATGCTGATGGAAATATGAAATCATGCTGCAAGCTGCAACTTTAAACCAAGCAAAGGTTTGTCAGGCATAATCATTATTCATGTTTTTAAGGTACTGGTAAAGCAAAAACAAATATTATTTAAAAATATGTACCTCCAAGTTTAGCAAATGAATATTTTAATACAAGATCAAATAAACATTTAAGGGCGGTTTCCTTCACAATCAAAACATCTCTTAATAGGGCCTAAAATTATTTAAAAAATCAAGAAAAATTATATATAACTTTTATAAGTCAATTAGTGCCTTCTCTTATGATTGTAAATGATATTAAACCAATCACATACCATAAGACAGAATATTGTAGTGTTGGGCATTTCTGACTCAATTTCTATTCCAATAAGGCACAGTAACTCTAGAGCTTTAGCTCTAACAACAGGATCCTTGCTCATAGTTACAGCTTTTCTAGCGTACATTTCATAAAAGGTTCGAGAGAAAACCGAAATTCTGCCCATTTGTTCAATATTCTCTTTAACAGCTGTCACAGCAATAAGCATTGTACTATCGGCATACTCCCAATGTTCCTCCTCCTCCTCCTCCTCCTCTTCTTCTTCTATTGCAAATGATGCATCTCGCGAACTAAAAGATTCATTGAACTCTGCCACTTTAGCTTTAATTTCTTCAGCATTTGACTTTAGCAGCTGAATTTCTTCCTGCAGCTCTTTAGCTCTGTGCAGGTCATTTTTGGCTGACGCAATATCCTGTTCCTTCTCTCGTTTTTTTACAAGATGGATGCAGTTGCCCAATTCTTTTCTCAATAGCTAACAGAAAGTCAACAAAAATTAAAATTAGAAATATTCACATCCATGGTACAAACAAGTAATTAACTATATTGAAATAAACAACAAATAACTAAACTACTTTGAAATTAAAAATGATAATTAGAAAAAGAAAAACTCTTCTCTTCCTACGTTCTAGTATATATTATCTTACATCTCGTTTCTGTTCATAATTCTCCTTATTAGTAATAGCATCCATTAGTGCTTCCTTTTGACTCTCTTTTGCTTTACTATGTCTGCGGGACTTTCTGGAAATAGTTTTATCTGAATCAAGAGCCGCGTTTACTATATCAACTACATAGGTCTCCTCTTGTATATTGCTACACACTGAAATTAGTTTAACTCCTAATGCACAGTTCCTTGCGTCTATTAGTTTTTTCTTTTGAAAGAGAACAGGCAAAAACTCTAAAACGGCCCGCCTGAAATTCAATTTTAAGAGTAATTCGTTAACACATTTTTAGATACATAGGTAGTTATATTTTTCCTTTACATAGAGTTTGCCTTTAGCCTTTTCTTAGCAAAATAAAGCTTGGAAAGCATTTTTCAAATGGACTTTAAATGTTGTACCTTTCTCCCTCTTCAACAGGTAAAAAACACAAAATCTGTAACATATCTCCAAGCATCCAGCTCCGATACTCCAAATCGGATAGCGACAATTCCCCTTCGTCCTCAATTACTTCTATGTACTCCATAATGTAATCGATCATTTCATTGACTGGTAAAGTCAACTTTTTCATTATATATTGGTCAGATCGAAATCGATTGTACATATACAACCACAAGAATGTACTCTCCTTGCATAAACTTTCATCAGGATACCTCTTGTCATTCAGAAGAGGTCCGCTCATCTTCTCAAATGCCTCTTCAGATGATTCACTTAATTGGAAAATTGGAAATAATTCAATAAATATAAAGATCATAGTACAATAACGACGCAATTGTTATTTTCTATAACATGTCATTAATCAACTACCTGTATAAATTATCCAGAGCCAAACGACACAGTCTCGCACGTCTACTTACGCTTATTACTCGGAGAAACTCACAAGGATTATTCTCAAAATGCTGAAGCCAGTGTTTTAGTAAGTTGTTTAGGGCTTTTTGGACAACTGCAGCTGGCATGTGAAAGTCAAGAAATTGAAATTGTTTATCTTAAGTGTTAGTTTTATTTTGTATTTATAGTTAATATTTCACTTCCTCTTGTGCTTACAGTTATCCTGAGTTGCATTTGCTCTTAATATAACTTCCCTGACATCAGCAGTGATCTTCACAACTGGAACCTCTACTGCTAATCGATTAAGTGCAGCTGCTCTCACAGAGTCGTTGGGATCTCCAGTACGTTCCACAAAAATTTCTAGTATACTGTCCTTAATTGCAATATTTGAAACAACTTTTAGTCGAACTGATGCATCTGGATCATACGACATGTGCAGGAGTAGAGCTAATTAATAAAATCAACCAATCTTAAATTCTTAACTGTAGAATTCATGCTCATTGGTCCATATTATTATTGCGTTCAATACACACAGCGTGCTCAAAAAATTGTTATTAATAAAAGTCGAATAAATAAGGGAAATACCACAACCGTACCATCTTCTATTGGATTTTGCAATGGCAAACGCTCCCTGTAGAATAGACAGAGATTCTTTAAAGCCAGCCCTCGAACTTTTTCGTTTTTATCCTATCACAAAAAGAAACGTAGCCTTTATCAAAAGTTAATATAGTTAAGGAATATGTATTATCAGTAATAAATAAAAGTTTAATGTCATAAGTTTAATATGGCTATACTAATTGCGTTAACATTTATTTATCAAGTAATTATACATTTATTATTTCTTACTTTTCTTCTCGTATTAAGCATTCTAATAAGTCTTCCTTGTAGATGTGGTCCTAATGCTTCTATTTCAATAACCTCCGGGATAATCTTCTCAACTATCTGCATAAAACGCAGCCGGACGATGCTTCTACTGTCGACGTGATGCTGTATTTAAAGATAATATCCAAATGTACTTAATATACTATAAGAAACTTCATCGTAAAATTTCTAATCATCTCATACTTCATTTTATTCTTTATACTTTTATCATTTTATTTTTCATATATAATGCACACTTTCACCTACCTTTGTACATAACTTTAAAATGCGGGTTTGTAAAGTTTCAGTTTGATCATCAACGCTACTCATGGTGGAATTCATCGTGGTGTCTAATGAAGTACCACCAAAGTTCTCTTGCAGCCAACGGTTATCACCAATAACGTCTAGGAAGAACTCAATTAATTTAGATGTAAATTGATCGTTAGTCTTAGCTTGGAATGGAACCACCATCATTCGGGTGAACGTCTCAGAAAAGGTTTTCAATCCGCTCTATATTATGACAAAAGAAAACTTCAAATTTAACTATATAAAACGACTTCATATTTACTAAAAATTTACGTAATCGAACATTAAATAATTATTAAATGATCATTACTACTATATGATTCCAACCAATTTTAATTTCTACACAGACTAAAAACCTGTCTAACCTGTCGAAATATTTTTTCCATTTCTTTCATAACTGCGTCCCTTATTTTCCCATTTTTGTTGTAATCACCTTTCTGCACCACATCCATCACCTTTGACAGTTTGAAAAGGCAAGCTCTATACTGACCGGAGTCCCGAATATCGTCGATAGTTGTGTTCATTCTTGTGCTCGCCACTTTTGAAACCTTTTTTGAACCTGTATTCAGTATTGAAACAATCAAGACACAAGATCAAGACCAAACTGTACTGAAATCAATGGATTATACATCAAAAACATCAGATAGCTAAAATTTCGTACTCATTTTCAGAACATCGAACAGAACGCAACGCTCCGACCAGCAAACAGCAAAGATTAGCTAATCTTTTGACCGCAATTTAATTATTTAAAATCCCCACTAACCACAACCATCAACTTTTGTTGATTTGCCACTAGCAATTTCACGACTACTATACACAACAATTAATTATTCTTGGAGAGCCGATATGGCACAATACATTTTGTGGGATAAATGACATGAAAAACCATTTCCTGCTAATTTGATCTTTGATCCTCACTCCATTCGAATTTCGAATTAACAAAAAAGTAAACTTGGAATTGGAATGCACTTCAAAAATGCTTGTTAGATTATTCTTTTCTTCGAGGCTCGAATGTCGAGACTCGAGACTTCGAGAGATCAATAGCAAAACAAAAAACTTCAACAAGCAACAAAAGAAAACAGAAAACAAACGGAAAGAATCAAGAATCAACAGTTTCTCATTGCCATTCCCGCATTCCATTTTGGTTTTCTTCGGTCGTCTCACACTCAATGATCCAAACACGACCATGCATTCAAATGAGGGTGAACAAACCCATTGGCAATAAATGTAACACCGTTCCATACATTGAATTTCTCATTACAGAAGATTCTAGTGGGAAAAAAATCTTGCAATTTGAAAATTGTTCATCGGCTCCCACGAACCAATCCCGTTTAGCCAACTTGGTTGAAGGAGGAGCAAAATCTTCGTGGTAGATTGTGATTGAGTAGAGTGGAATGCCCATGAAGACACACAAAAGTTTGTTCTTGGAAGAGAAGTGGAATGGACTTAGGAAAAGGAGTTTGACAGTGCTCCGTTCATGTAGCTGAGGACGGTAAGAAGGAGGTTTTGGTTGAATTGATGAAAGTGTATATAGTGGCGACTGGCAAGAGTTCAACTTGTGAGTACGAGTTAGTTAACAAAAAGGGGTTTGTAGGGGAACATAATCACACGTGGAATTAACCTTACCTTGGAAAGGAACAAAGTGGATTGTGAGTTCAGTAGAAATTTGGGAGTCATTTGATGAAGAAGTTATAGAGGACTGAGACTGAGTGGAGGAAGAAGGAGTTAGTTGGTGCCACGTAATCAAGGATAGCAGTTTTAACTGTGACGCTCGACTGAGAGTTAAAATTAAATTGAGGTTTTTATTAAATTGTACAAGATGCCCAAGTTTTGGGTAGCGTTTGCTGTGTTTGTTTTAATCGGTAAGTTGATGTTAAAAAGTTAATCTTATTTAAAAGGGAGAGAGGAAGGGGGAGGTTTATATTTAGTACACACTTTATTTGAATAAAATTGTGTCATAAAATGGATAACAACTGTAACTTCTTAATTTAGAAGTTGTAATGTGAAAGTGGTATTTTGGAAACCATTTTTTTGTATTTGATTGACTTTTTTTCTCTATTTTAGGACTATCGAGCCGATCTTCGAGAGTTGTAGTGGCGGAGGATTCGTTGGATGATGATGGTTCCCTGCCGAAAGTCAGCGTTAATCTCAAATCGGTAAAGGAGGGGTCAAGGACAGATGACGGGGTTGTGGAACGTGAAGAAGAGGCGATCAAATTAGACGGGTTAAACGTAGCGCAAATGAAAGAACTACGGGACAAAGCAGAGAAATTCCAGTTTCAGGTATAGCAGTAATAATTGTATTTTGAAATTTGAAATGCTGAGGATAATCTGGAAGGTGCAAAGGTGTAGCTTGTAAATAAACAAACCTTTATTTTTGTAATTGCAGGCTGAAGTAAATCGAATGATGAAACTTATCATCAATTCCCTTTACAAGAACAAGGAGATTTTCTTGAGAGAACTTATTTCAAATGCTTCTGATGCACTTGACAAACTGAGATTGCTTGCTCTTACCGACGGTTCCGTTTTAGAAGCAACAAACGAACAAAGCATTCGAATTCGTGTAGACAAGGAGGCGAGAAGTATTCACATTACTGACACTGGTATTGGTATGACAAAGGAGGAGCTTGTGAAGAATCTTGGAACTATTGCGAAGTCTGGTACTAGCGATTTCTTGGAGAAAATGCAGCAAGCTTCTGATTCCAAAGAACTTACTGATCTCATTGGCCAGTTTGGAGTTGGGTTTTATTCAGCGTTTTTGGGTTAGTAGTAGTAATTGAATTGTTGTTGAATTTAACCTTATCCTAGGGTCCTTATGTGCAATATACGATGATAAAAATTAACAATTTTATTTTTTAAACTTTCAGTCGCCGATCGTGTCGTTGTTACCAGTAAGTCGAATGAAGATAAGCAGTACATCTGGGAATCCGATGCAAATTCATTCTCCGTTATCGAAGACCCTCGTGGAGATACACTGAAGAGAGGAACTCAAGTCGCGTAAGCTGAAAATAGGTTTTTATTGCTTGGTTTACACAGATTTTATTTACGTACATATTTAACCAACACATGTCTTTGTCTATATTATAGTCTTCAAATGAAACCAGAAACTTTGAATTACTTGGAAGATGCCACCATTCGCGATCTCATCAAGAAATACTCCCAGTTCATCAACTTCCCCATCTATTTGTGGGCTGAAAAGACGGTTGAAGAAGAAGTTCCCGTTGAAGAGGAAGCAAAGAAAGAAAAGAGTGAAGATGAAATTGATGATGATGATGCCAAAGTTGAAGATTCTGAGGATAAACCCAAGACGAAAAAGGTTTCCAAGACCGTTTACGATTGGGAAATTGAAGGACCAGGTAATAAATTAATTTTTAGATAATAATATGGAATATATTTAATGTCATAATAGTTAATTTACGAAATGTAAACAAAAATAACCCGTAGATTAAGCATTTCAACTTTTGCATGACATGAATAATTAATTAATTATTAATTGATTAATTGATGCTGCTTGATTGATTGGAAATTTTAACTTGCAACTGACAAATAAAAGATAACAAAAGCTACGGTGTCTGAACGACTTTCAACGTCGCCGTGTGCCTTAATTGCTGGCACATATGCTTGGACTGGAAATATGGAAAGGATGGCTTTGTCCAATCCTCACCAGAAACAAGATGATCAAGCAAAATCGTGAGTAACCTTGTACTATTTATTATTTTTCGTAGATTTTGAAGGCAACAATTAGTGAAAGACTTGAAGGTAGCCCTTGTGCTCTTATAACTTCACAATTTGGTTGGACCGGAAATATGGAGCGTATCATTTTGTCTCAAACTCATGCCAAACAAAACGATGTCAGCCGAGAGTATGCCCTCTTTATTTTTATTTTTTACTTATTATTTTATATTTTGTGCTTTTTGGATAAGTTGATGGAGAGAGATTAAGAATTAGTATAGCGAACGTCCGATTCAGAATAAAATATTAGAATTTAATTATTTTATGGCAAATTTTATAAATCCCTTTTAGGTATTATTTGAATCAAAAGAAAACGATGGAAGTCAACCCACGTCACCCTCTTATCAAGGAGCTTCTAAGGAGAGTCAATGACGATCCCGCAGATCCAGTTGCAAAGGAAACTGCTCTTACACTATTCCGTACAGCAACTCTGAGGTCAGGTTACATGCTCAAGGATACTGTAGATTTTGCAAACACCGTAGAAAAAATGATGAGAGAAACTTTGGGTGTACCAATGGACGAAGAAGTGGATGATGAAGAGGAAGCTGAAGCTCAAGAGGAAGAAGAAGATCTTCCAGTAACACCAGACGAAGATGCAGAAGGCGAAGATCAAGGAGACGTTGTTGACACGGAGCATGATGAACTTTAATTTTACGCTATTAAATGATGTCAAAATGAGTCTTTGAAGATTCCAAATATGGTATATCAATCAAACTTGATTTTTACAAAAACGTCAATCGTCAACGTAATCGAATTCACATAGTGGTATTGAAGATAACGGGAACCGTTATTTGTGATTGAGGGATATATCTATTTTCGATTATTGCATACAAACTACTTATTTTACGGCAAAGATTGAAATTCGAAACTTTCTTTCTTGTACTTTTATCATCAATGTCTCTCTGTACTACTGCCTTCTTTTTCTTTTTTCTATGTTATCTAAATCTACCCAAACAATGCATTGTGTGTCTGTCTACCTACGATTGAACGGTATTTGAAATTAAATGATCTGTTTTGTATTTTTTAAAAATGTATCTACTTACGTGGAATGCGTGTTTGTTTGGTTGATTGTAGAGACGGGGACAGTACCACTACTTATTTATTAAGCTTTATATTTGTAACTTTACGTTGGTGAATGAGCGTTTTATTTATGAGCGTATTATGTTCTGGTCTGGTCTAAAAATAAAAAGTTCAATAAATATGTATCACAGAATACATACCACTCGAATATACGTAACTACTTGTCCAATCCAGGCTTGGCCCTTATTTTTTTGCAAAAACTATGACTGGTAAGTTACCAGTGGTAACTCTTGATAGAATGAATGATAGAAATGGCGTTAGAATAGTTTTCATAAAATCGATAGCTTTTCAGCGTTTACAACACTTTCGTAACAAACCTGTGTTAAAATGTACTAGCAAATAGTTTCAGTCATTTTAAAAAATTATGTTTTAGTGGTGCACGCTAAATAAATGATAAAATTAGTGTTGGTTTACATTTTCGGAAGCCTTCAATAATATGGCGCACCCACGATAGTTTCCTAAAAGTTGTCATCGACATTTATTACGGGTGGAATGGAAAGAAAGAATGTCATTGAGATCCGCATTTGGGCACATTTCTTTAGAATGGCCAACGGAAGCTTCATAGGTACCAAATTAGGCTGTCATTTTTGCCAGTTTTATTTTTGCATTTAAAATGGAACAAATTTTAGATTGCTACGCACAGGGAACGAGACAGGAAATGGTTCTAAAAACTAAAAAAAAAATAAGTCTTCTTCATCTCCAGTCCATCGTATGTTGTATTGTAAAAGGAGTCACTGTCA